>JABUQX010066851.1:0-17500 GCA_015478945.1 Trachelipus rathkii | reverse complement strand
ATGAACCTGATGTGTGTCGGTGTCTGCGTGTGTTTTTGTTATGTGTGCGTGATGTGGTATGTGTGTGACATGAAGTAAAATCCACTAAAGTTAAAATAAATAATAAATAATAGTCTCGAAGCTAAACTGACTGGCAGAATAACAATAATAAATAATTAATTAATAATGATCAATAATAACAATAATAATAATCAATATAATAATACTAATAATAATACTAATTAATAATAATAATAATAATAATGAATAAATATAATAATAATAATAATAATAATAACTATATTAATAATAATTAATTACATAATTAATAATTTAAACACTTTGAAATCAATTTAGTTGACAGGTGCATGAAATAAAGTAAATGTCAAATGAATTATTAAAACAACAAAATGTTTTATAAAATATTTCTCAATTATATAATCATTAAAATATTAAACTGTAAAGCAGTAAAGCAATAAAGCAGTAAACGCAGTCAAGCAAAATTCCTATATTTCCCCTCTGTTGATTGCATTTGCAGTTATTGATTACTGTTTTACGGTTTTAGGCTGTAAAAGTACATGTTTTAATAAAATTTCTTAAGAATTTTAGTAAAAACAAATAATGTTTATAAACAAAATAAATAAAATTTTATAAATAAAAAGTCATTTAAATAATTTTAAAACCAATAAACTTTGAAAATATTTTTACGTTAAACACTTGAATGAATAATGACTAGCATAAGTTGTATCTTAATAAAAATATCAAAAGTTTTTAATAAATTATATGTATATACTTATTACACTCAGAAATATGACGTAAATAAAATACAACAAGAAACACTTATCGTTAATATAACATATAAGTTTGAGAATGTTAATGAGAAAATAAGTTAGACTGGTGACATTACATTAAAACAAATCGAGCACATGATATTAATATCGATTAAATAGTTGTACCAACTGTAAAACGTCGTCACCTCGATGAATGCAACATTTTGCCATCATTCTGTGTATGATTTAAAGAGTGTCGTTTAAAATCTTCTGTGCTAATTTTCATATATTTGGTGTAACTATAAAGTCTGCTGTTAGAGCGTAACAGTCTATGTAGTTAATAAACTTGTAGGAATTTAAGAATTTAATTTTAAAACCAAATCCGCGTTTAGGGACTCCAACCTGTATCTTCACTAGGGTCCTTCGGACTCCTTTACACGAGCATTGGAAACCTATGTAATATTTGTGACTCAACTCAATTGAAAACCATATTATAAAATTAGCTCAAGAGTATGTTTACTAACTCATTGCCTCACCTGATCCACACCTGTGCATGTACCGATACAATACAATCACTACATTTTGCCCCTACTACTTTTTATAAAATTTCTATAAAATTTTCAGTAAAACAAGAATGATTCATAAACTGATACAATAAAATTGAAAATAAAAAGTTTATTGCAATCATTCGACTTGTTATAATACAAGCTTTTCTTCCTTTTCTCATCTTTCTCATTCCTCCTACCTCTCTTCTTCTTGTTAACTTGTTTATATTTTAATCAACCCTAGAAGTACAGCCCCTTGTATCGAACGAATGTACCCACCTACATCCTCGTAAACTTTATCTTGGGAAATTGGATAGTGAGAGCTGCACTGTCTATCAGCATAATTGTTCTATGGATATGTATGGTGTGTGTGAGTGCGGTTTGTGCGTGCGTGTGTGTGTGTGGTTGTGTGTTCGTGTGTGTGTGTGCTTGTGTGTGTGGGCGTGGCTGGGTATACGTCGTGTAGCGTGTGTGAATTGTGTGATGCTTTTGTACGTGCTGTATGTGTGATGTGATGAATGTTAATATGCTAAGAGTATGACTACGTGTAGAGATGAATGCAAAAAACACATGTTAAGAGCATGAAACAGATAGTGAATAAAAAATATCAATCCTTCGGTATAATGAAATAATTGCCAGAGAGAGAGAGAGAGAAGAGAGAGAGAGACGAGAGAAGAGAAGAAGAGGAGAGAGACGAAGAGAGAGAGAGACGAGAGAGAGAGACGAGAGAAGAGACGAGAGAAGAGAGAGATGATGCTGAGAATTCAAACGATCTAGAAATAACATGTAAAATCTGTAAGGATTTCGATAATTCTTTGTTATTACCATATTGAATACATCCTGCGAACACTAAAGCGTACTCTTCTGTTCCTCAGCAATCATCATTGAATGTAGATTCTGATATTCTTCATATGATGATCATAATATAGTATATAATATATATATTTAATATATATAATTATATATATAGTATATATATATATTATAATATATATATAATATATATTATATATACTTATATATAATAATATTATAATATATATATATATATATATATATATATATATATAGATAAAAATATATATAATATATTTAAATATATATATTTATATATATACTATATATATATATATATATATATTATAATATATATATATATATATATATATATAAAAATATAGTAATGATCATTGACCTAACTGCTTGTATCAACATAAAAACTCAGGGCATAAGGCATTATAACCATCGTGCGGCGATGAAAACAGAGTTAGAACAATGCAATATCTACGGTCTTATTTAAATAAAAACATATAAGTAAAAAGAGTTCATGAGCTTAAAAGAGACTCACATTTGGATGGAGCCATACCACCTACTCTATTTAGGAAAATAGATCCAATTAGAACATTCGAATCAACACTGGTATCACTATAATACGTTACGTCGGTTACTGCTAAATATGATTCTCTCATAAAAGTATCACAAAATTTCATCCCTTCTTTTTAGACGAATCCTAAGAAGAGTCCCCAGGATCGAACCTTCTATACCACTACAAGAGGGATATTCTCAGTTTTGCACGGAAGTTGGATGTTAGTACCATTAAGTATATCAATGATCGATTCCCAATTACCTCCTCAAAACATCAAATATATGTATCATTACTAGTATGAAACTTCATGTCCTGATATATATATATTTATATGATACTATATAATATTATATATATAGTATAAAATAATATTATATACTTATATATATACTACTAACTATAATATCCTACTATATTAATATATATATATTATATATATATATATATTAATTATACTATATTATATTTATATAATAGTGTATATATATATATATATAATATATCTATATATATATATGTACATATACTATATTACTATATATTATATATATATACTATATCACCATATATATATATATATATATATAATTTTTATTTAACTTTAAATTAGCTTATATATATATATATGATTATATATTTATATATATTAATATATATATATAAAAAAGTATATATATATATATACATATATATATAATATTATATATTATAAATGATTATATATATACATATATATTAGTATTATATATATTAATATATTATATAATATAAATCTATATATATATATATATATGCAATTATATACATATATATTATATAATATATATATATATATATATATATATATATATATATTATATATATATATATATAATTATATATATTATATAATATATATAATATATATATGTGTGTGTGTTGGTGTGTGTGATGTGTGTGTGTGTGTGATGTGTGTATCGTAATTGACAAAAACCATTCGCCTACTGACCGGAAATGCTTTTAATTTAGACTGCATCAATATACTATAATATATATTAATATAGAATATATAATTATATATATTATATACTATTATATCTATATATATATTTATATAATTATAATTATTATATATATACGGTGAGTGTGTGTGTGTTTGTGAGTGTAGGTGTAGTGTGTGGTTTGTGTAATCGTAATTGACAAAAAACATTCGCACAACGACGAATGTTATTGATGCATAATATATATATATATATATATATATATAATATATAATATATATATATAGTATAATATATAATAATATAATATTATATTATATATATAATTATAATATATATATATATATAATATATATATATATATAATACATATATATTATTTAATATATATATAATATATATATATATATATTATATATATAATATATATATATATAATATATATATATAATATTATACTATATATATATATATAATTACTTATATATAAAATATATATATATACTTTAGATATTATATATAATATATATATAATATACCTATATAATATATATATATGATATATTATTATATAATAATATATATATATTAATTATATATATATATATATATAGACCCACCTATAACTATATATATTATATTATATATATATATAATATTTTATACATTTGCATGAAACTATAAGAAAAAGATATATATATATAGAAATTGAAGCATTATGTATGGTGTGTATGTGTGTGTGTGTGTGTATCGTAATTGAACGAATTAGAGAGAAATTGTTGACTCAGCTAGAACTATGAAATATTCATAGTAATTATATAAACTGCACTTAAAATATTATTATTGCTAATCTTCCTTTACATTATGTTGTTTATATATATATATATATATATTATATATAATATTATATATTATATAAAGGTGAAATATAGATACATTTTAAATATAAACAAGTTAATACATATTAATATTTATATATCATATAATATATATATTATGATATAAGTTATGTGTGTGTGGTGAATGCGTAGCTTGCCATTGGTTGAAAACCCCCCTGGAAGTGCTTCCATATACCAGGAAAATATTCATATTTTATGCCACGTGTTTCGTATGAAGAATATCGACTTATGAGGTGTGGGATGGTTGGCCTACCTTTACGAGTGTAGGAATGTTTGACTTGTGGGGTTCTTGACACGATCGAGTTATTGAATCCCTTATACCGTAAAATACGACATCAATATCCTATATATATATATTATATATATATTAATATATATATATATATATATAATTATCATATATATATATTACTAATATATATTATATATTATAGATATATATAAATGTATAGAAATATATTATATATATATTCAATATATATATATATATATAATATATATATATATATCTTATAATATATAATATAATAATATTTAATTAATATTATAATATATTATATATATATAATATATATATTATATAATATTATATATAATATAGATAATATATGTATATAATATATTATATATATATATATAATAATAGAATATTATATATATATATATATATAACATTTTCGTTGCAAACGATAACAGTTTAATTGAATCATATAAACTAAAGGATAAAATATAAATTTTGGGGGATCCCAATCTCTCATCTACGTAGCCCCAATCGAATAAAGTCAGGGGCGGGACGGTAAAAGTATAAATTGGTCGAATCTATTTCCATCACTCTTATTTTTAAATATCAAATTTCGTTTGAAAAAGATTATATGTTTAATTGATCGGAATATATAAATATATATATATATATATATGATTATATTATATATATAAATATAATATATATATATATTAATATATATATAGTATATAATATACTGTATAGGTTAATGGACAATCTGAATGAATTCATCGTATAAAATAATAATAATAATAATGAATATAATAATAATATAATAAAATTAATAATAATAAAAATTCATGAAAAAAAGCACCAAACAGCATAATCGTCTATACCTTCAAAAGTAACGAAACAATACTGTTACTAAAACGATTACTAAAGAACTATATTTAACATAAGAGATATTATTGAAACCGTTTGTTAAGTGTTGTATTTAGGGCCTAACAATCATTTGTACTATGATAGATACCTGTTGTTAAAGTTCATATGTAAAAAACTCGTGTACTATAGGGTAACATGTGAAATAATTGCGGAACTAAAAAAGGGTCTTGAATGTAAATGGAGTTAATAATAGAAGAATGAGGAGCAAAACTTGCGAAAAAAAAGATATTCGGCGTGGTCGGTGCGGATTTTGGCGCGATTCGGGCTTGTGCGGCCCGCCTATGGGTTGTCAAAGCCCGTCGTCGACCCCGAAAAACCCCCCCTAAGGGGTAAAAACCCGCAACAAAGAAAAAACGCACTAAAACAATATTTGGCATTCCGCGGGAATATTTGCCACGCCGAGCGGAAATGGTCAACCTGCTACCTAACCTTCTATATGGACATATATTCACGTATTTACTTAATCTTCTCACCAATGTCTAAATTTATCGATTCATCATCAAGTTGACAATATCAGTATTTGTATTAAATCATATGGTTATACATTTGTGATTTTCTTGCATCTCAAATGTCTGTATTTGTGCTTATGTCTTGCGGACATAATCATATTTATACTTGGATGTACCTTTCATTGTATAATATTTAATTTTGTTTAAATACCATTTTATATTTTTATTCTCTTACATTCCAATGTTTGTATGTGTGGTTATCTTCGGACATAATCAATAATTGCTCATATTTGAATGTCCATTGCCATATGTATTGCCTTTTTATTTATCTTTTAGTCACTGACATGTTTTTATAGGTTTGTGCCCATTTTTTGAATGCCCCCAAATATGGTATGCATTTAAATGAATTTATTATTCTTTCATACTTGTTATTTATATACTTTACCCACTCCGGTTTACCATGGGAAGTAATGTAGCATCCTAAAGCATAATTATTGTTAAAAATTAAAATTTATGTTCGTACTTATGCCAAGATTTTGCTAATCAAAATTTTTACATAAGTACGAGCAAAATTTGTATAGAAGGCTCCCACTGCCCTGTTTGAGCATCCCTCACCATTTCTCTCCCACTATCATTACTCATACTTCCAGTCGGACTCATACCAACTTGGCTTGCTCCTAAAGAAGAAAGAAATCCGAATTACAAGAAAACTTAACTTTCAAGCAAGAGAGGCAAACTTCAGGAAAGTCCTCAACAGCAGAATCGACTCATCTCAATTTTCAAATATTTCAAAAATGAATTAAAATTGAAAAGTACAGTCCGAAAATCTAAAAACTGCCGAATCAAAACTTTAGAAGAAAAAAAAAAGAAGAGAATCTCAATAAATGGGAGACTGTTGTTATTTATATTTTATCGAATAAATTATCATTTATTTCACAATTTTAAATCATCACAGTAGTAGTTACGCCGCAGATTGACCGGTTACCTCGATTTCTCAAAAACTATTAGAGCTATCGTTTTGAAATTTTGTATATGTTCTATTGAGGTGTTAAGCACTTACAGGCGATTTTTCAAGTCGCTAGATGTATATAGGGATACATCCCTCTAGAGACGTTACCTGAAAATAATGGGGTTACGCCATTGTTGCAGCTTCCGATTTAGCTAATAATAATAATAAAAGAATTATTATTATAAGCCAGGTGTTTGCACAGTCCTTATTATTAATTATTAGTCTTATATTATATTATATTGATTATTACTTATTATTTATGTATTATTATATATATTATTATTATTATTATTATTATTATTATTATTATTATTATTATTATTACGTCGTAAAAAATTTAACCACAGCAGAATGTATCCTCTTATCATGTATCTTCGATACAGAAAAAAAAATAAAATAAAAATTAAAAAATAAAATAAATAAAAAAATAAAAAAAAAAATTAAAAAAAATAATTTTTTAAAAAAATAACATTTTTATCTAAAAATTTTCATAACTTAAAAAATTTACGTTTTTTATATAAATCAAACAACCCAATCCCCCACCCTCCCTAGCTCCTCAGCCTCCCCAGCCTCCTCAACCTCCCAGGCCTCCCCAACCTCCTTAGCCTCCCCACCAGCCTCCCCAACCTCCTCAGCCTCCCCAGCCTCCCTAACCTTCTAACCCTCCCCGACCTCCCTAGCCTCAAACCCTCCCCACCTATGATACTAATGATTTATTGATTCTAGACTAAAGTCAATATTTCTAAGTATCATTTGGATAAACAAGATAAAAATAAGTTCTTTTTATCCTAACCTTCAATAATGTTAACGTAAACGAAGTTTTACATCATGAAGCTAAGACAATTTCCAAAAGCCTTAACTAGAATGATAATGTACAACGATAAACTAACATACTTTAAACACGAATAAACTACTATCATTAACAAAGTTCCATACTTAACAACAGTAAAGTGACCTACTCACACTTTTTTTTCAAACATATCTCTTAAAACATTATTAATCTTTACATTATTAATTATTATTAACAAAGTTATCACACCTAACCTAATTATCACACTCAAACAACGAAAATATGCTAACGTAAACAAGCCACATCATTAAAGCTACATATAATCCGAACCAGAATATTAATATCAAACGACAAAACTTCTAAACATACCTTTTCGCCTTGAAAAAACAGCTAACATAACAAACTTTTACACCTTAACAACAGTAAAGTAACTACATCGCAACAAAAACCGTACCCAGTCACAACGTTGTTTCAAACTATCTTCTAAGCATACATTCACTGTTATTTTTACATTAACATCGTAACATTTAACAAAAATTTATCATTAACACACCTAAACATCATACTGACCCCCGAATATATGCTGACATATCAAAGTCTTCACATCAATAAAGTTAACATATCATAACCGGAACTCAAAATATAATGTACAACGACAAAGCCTAACATATCTTAAGCAAGAATAAATAGCTAACATTAATAAAGATCCTACTTAACAACAGTCAAAGTAAACTAACATTGCAAACAAACTACCCTACGTCACACTTATTTCAAAATAGTTTTAACATATCACTGTTATTTTTACATTAACATCGTAACATTTAAAAAAAAATTTTCAAAACCACATCTAAACATCATACTGACCCCCGAATATATGCTAACATAAAAAAGTCTTCACATCAATAAAGCTAACGTATCATAACCGGAACACTGAATATAATATACAACTACAAAACCTAACATATCTTAAGCACGAATAAACAGTTAACATTAAGAAAGTTCCATACTTAACAACAGTAAAGTAACTAACATTCCAACAAAACGTACCCTATTCAGACTTTTTCAAACATAGCTCTAACATATCACTGTTATTTTTACATTAACAGCGTAACATTTAACAAAAATTTATCATCACCTTACCTAAACATCATACTGATCAACGAATATATGCTAACGTAACAAAGTTTTCACATCAATAAAGTTAACATATCACAACCTGAACTCAGAATATAATGTACAACGACAAACCCTAGCATATCTTAAGCACGAATAAATAGCTAACATTAACAAAGATCCATACTTAACAACAATAAAGTAACTAACAATGCATACAGAACAAATAGGTACGAAGCTGATGCGGTAAATATTCATTTAACAAATTAGTACCGCTCTGTGTTTGTTATTATTATTTAATTTTATATTTATTTTGAATTCTCTTTACAAACTTTGTTTTTAAAAACTTTTATTTATGTTTAATTTTATTCATTAAAGACTTTTTTTTTTTTTTGAAACTGATTTATTTAATTCTTTCTTAAAATATTTTGTTTTACTAAAATATTATTCTTTTTTATGTTTATAAGGTAAAAAATTTGCATTTTTACACATCCTAAAAGAGTAAATTGATAAATCAGTAAATCAAACCACCCACCCCATCCTCAGCTGCCACCCTCCACCCTCCACCCTCCACCTTCGCACTTCTATGATCTATTATTCTATTGTCTCAAGTTACACATACGCGATCATTTTGGGCAATAAAATAACACATAACGTAAAATTAAGTTCTTTTTATACTAACCCTCGAATATATGTTGACATAACAAAGTTTTCACATTAATAAGGCTTACATCTGAACTAAGAATATAACCCACAACGACAAACCTAACACACCTCAAGCAGGAATATATGCTAACGTTACAAAGATTTCACACTTAACAACAGTAAAGTAACTAACCATACAATACAAAAACGTAACCTATGCATAGCTTTGTCAAGCATATCGCTAACATAACAATGTTAACTTTCGATTAACATGTACTATTTAAGAAAAGTTATCATTACGTTGGATTTATCATACTGATCAATGAATACACGCTAACGTAACAAAGTTTTCACATTAATAAAGCTTACATAGCATCATCTGAACTGAGAATATAACCCACAACGACAAACCTAGCACACCTTAAACAGGAATAAAATGTAATTAACAAAGTTTCATACTTAACAACAGTAAAGCTAGCTAACATTGCATAACAGAACGTAATTCCTATTCACACTTTTTTTCAACCTTATCTCTAACATATCACGTTATTTTTACATTAACAATAAATAACATTAACAATAAAGATTACCATACAACTTACCCTATTATCATACTGGACCAACGAATATAATGGTGACCGTAACCAAAAAGTTTTGTCACATCAACTAAGCTAACACCTATCAACCTGACACTAAGAAATACGTGACACTGACAAAACTACATACCTTACGGCTCGAAGAAACGGCTAACTTAACAAATTTCCTCTTACCAACAGTAAAAATAACTAACAATGCATACAAACAGCAGGTTACGAGCTGATGTGGTTGCCTGTTCCTAGAGTCCAGATGCTACTCGAGAAATGTCAAACTCCTCCCACTTTCGGAAACATTACGCAATACACTATTGCATTTCTTGTTGTATCGTTTTCGAACATTAAGCCATAACATTTGAGTCTCTGTTTGTCACAGGGTCAAACATAACAAATTTATTAAAACATATTCATGCTTTTGCTAACTGTCTTATGTTTATAACATATAGCATAGAATTGTTAAGGAAACGCCTAACAAAAATTTATCATTGCACAATTAACCTATCATATCATTAACTAATCATTGAAGAAATTACTAATTGATTAACAGGGTTGTCAAATTACCTCAGTCAGAACGCAAGCTGGCAAACTATCAATTCTCACATGTTTATATAGCAACTCATGGAACATACACCTGTAAATTTAATATTCACCTAGGGATATTTATATCGACTAACCTAAATAGTAAATTGAATTGAACGAATAAATGCTGACGCATAACAACGTCTTTAACATCAGTAAACCTAGCAGATATATGTTTATTGTAATTTTATTTATTTTAATTTATTTTTTCCAAATTTTTTATTCTTTTTTAATTTGGATTTATATATATACATAAATATATATATATATATAATATATATAATATATATATATATATATATATATATATATACTATATATATATATAACTATACCATCAATATAATATATATATATATATATAAGTATTATATAATATATATTATAAATATAACTGATATTTTAAAAAAAAAACTTTTATTATTTATTTTATTTATTATTTGTTTAAAATATAATTTTTTTTCAAAATATTTTTTTATTACTTTTCATGTTATATAACTTAAAAAATTGCCATTCTTTACAAACCCTCAACAGGTAATCATAAAATCTAAATTCAAACCACCCACCCCCATCCCTTCCATTTCCTCCACACCCTCCACTTCATATGACTCTAGTTATTCTATTGTCTCAAAGTTACCACAAACGGGTATCATGTGGAATAAACATAACATAACGTAAAATTATGTTCTTATATATACACTGATCAGCGAGTATACGCTAACGTAAACAAAGCCTTTCCCCTTAAATAAGCTACATAGGCATCAATCTGACCTAGGCAATATAATGTACAACGACCAAACTACATAACATACCTTAAACACGAAAAACTGTAACGCTAACAAATTTCCACACTTAAACAACAGTTAAATAAACTAAACATAACTACAAAAAACACGTACTTATGCATGCGTGTCAAGCACTACTCTAACATAGCAATGTTAGTTTTAGAGATTAACACCCCCCCCCCCCCCCCCCCCCCCCCCCCCCCCCTGTTAATATTTAACAAAAATTTATCAATACCATGTCTAATCATCATACTGATCAATGAATATGGGCTATCGTAACAAATTTTCACATTCATAAAGCTTACATAGCATCATTCGAACTAAGAATATAACCCACAACGACAAAACCTAACACACCTATAACATGAATAACTGTTAACAACAGTAACAAACCTAACATAACATACAAAACGTAACCTATTCACATTTCTCAAGCTATCTCTAACATCAACAATGTAATTTTACATTTACATTTTAATATTTACAAAATGTAATGCATAACATGGCTAATTTCAACCTGCAATCACAAACTATTACCCGCTAACGTAATAAAGTTTCATATCATCAAAAAGCTAAACATAGCAATTAATCGAACTTAAGAAAATATAATGTACAACGACAAACTAATACAACTTAAGCAATGAATAAATTGTTAACGTTAACAAAGTTCCATACTTAACACCCGTAAAGTACTAACATGCATGCAAACGTAACCTATATTCATACGTTTCAACCAGATCTCTAACATCATTAACAGTACTTTTAACATTGACCCATGTAATATTAACCAAAAATATAATCACTCCCTTGTTCTCTGATTATCATACAGACAACGAATATATGCACGTACAAACTTTGTTTACATTAACATAAGAATATTTAACAAAAATTTATTTTCCATAGCCTTACCTACTATCGATATTTCCCCAACAAATATAGCAAACCATAACAAAGTTTTAATCCAAGACCATAGTCATAAAAGAAAGTTCTTTGAATAAAATATCCCTGTAAAGTGTAATAGTTTACCTATCCTAAAGCAGTAAATCATAAACAGAAATCAAACCATCCGTCCCCTCCTCCCCTCCCCTCCCCTCCCACCCACCCTTCCATGATCCTGTGTTCTATTGATTCAGGTCACATTTCGAGTACTCATTTCGGTTAAACATAACACAAAAATAAGTCTTTTATATACTGACCAACGAATATATATGCTAACGTAACATTGTTTGCACAGTAATAAAGCTAACATAGCATTAACAGAACTAAGAAAATAATGTACAACGACAAAAGCTAACACACCTTACGCCGGAATAAAATAACTACATAAAACAAAGTTCCAATAACTCACAACAGAAACATACTATCACAGCGTACAAAGAGTAACCCATTCACACTTTATCAAACATATCTCTAACATAATTCCAATGTTAATTTTACAATTACATGTTAAATTAAAAAATATTTAGCATAACCCTGTCTAATGATCATACTGACAGCGAATATACCGCTACGTAACAGTTTATTTACATTAAACATAAAATTTAACAAAAATCATACATAACCATACCTAATAATCAAATCCCAACGAATAAGCTTCCAAACATAACAAATTTTACCCAAACATAACATAAAAAATAACAAAACTTTTATCCAACACAACATAAAAACAAATTCTTTGAAAAAAATATCATAGTTAAAGTGATAAAAAGTTACTGATTTTTAACAGCGTAAAATCAAATAAATCAGTAATTCAAACAACCCTCCCTCTACTTCCCACCCCACCCACCCTTCCAATATCTATGATTCTAATCGATTCAATGTCACGTCGAGTAGTCATTTTGCATAACACATAACATATATAAATAAGTTCTATTATTACACTGGCGCAACCGAATATACCGCCTAAACGTAACAAAGTTTTAGCATCAATAACTAACATATCACTAACCTGAACTGAAAAATAACTACAATGGACAAACCCTAACCATACCGCCGCCGACATAAACAGTCACATTAACAAAGTATTCAGCGTTACTTAGCAGCACTAAAGTAATCTAACAGTGGCATACAGAAACGTAACCTATTCACACTTTTTCAACATATCTCTAACATATCAATTGTATTTTTAACTTAACATATAATATTTAACAAAAATTATATCATAACCTTACCTATTTATCATAAGACCTCACGATATAATGTTAAAGGTAACAACAGTTTCCCTTCATAAAGCTAAATAATCATACCTGAACTAAGAATATAATGCTCAACGACAAACCTAAATACCTCACGTATGAATAATCTGCTACATTCACAAAATTCCCACTTATCAAGGTTAAAGTAGCTAAGCAGGCATAACAACTCATGCGAGACCCACTTTTCCAACATAATCAAGCAAAACTAAGGCAGTATTATCTAACGAAAACCCTTAACAAAGTGACCATCTATCAAAGATACCAGCGTCATGAACTATGAACTGACATACATTCATCAAAGTGTCACTCATATCGAAATAATAACATTTCATTGTTGAAACTTATGAATAACGTAGACAATAGCAAAACTCTCGAACAAACTAACATCACCCAGCAGAAACTTACCCTTAGCTCACGTTTCTTTCACATCATCGTCAGTTAACACAGTAAAATCTTACAAACTTATCATTTCTCCAACAAACCAGTTTTAATTTCACATTAACATAGTAATTATTTAACAAAAATGTAACAGAAATTAACATAGCCTAACATATCTACAACACTTACAATGGGTGAAAACCTACAATAGATACTAACATCAGGATCTTCGAATAAGACATTACCTTTGGACCTATGAATAAGTTCTCATCCTATCCCTCATCATACAGCAAGAACTCAACATTAACTGACTTTTCAAGCATAAAACAGCGGCAGATAAAGCAGATTATCTAACCAAAAATTCCTTAAACAAAGTGCTCCAACACTTCAAAGATACCACGCATCTTGAACTAGAATTGATACTACATGTGGTCATCACAGTGTCATGCATACAAATAATAACATCTTTTGAACTATAAATAAACGCATACACAAGCAAAGTCACTATCAAAAATCAAAAATACTCCTTTACGATTTCATCACAGAATCAAATCGATAAAACGCTAACATATATTTCCATGAACTAAAAACACTTTATAGTACCATAAGCATACCAGCATACATTAAGTGGAACTTAAACTGTAGACATTAGACCAAGTAGTATAATAATCTCAAGCTTTACTATAAACAATCTGATAGTTGGCAGCAGCGCATCATAGAGAGGCGATTTGGCAGACAGAACTGTAAGCACTGACTTGAAGATCACCAAGGGGATCCGACCCTCGAAAGGGTTCATTTCCACAAGAAGGGGGATCACTCCTAAAGGTCTAAGCGGGATTTCCGCGCCTCAGCACTTCGGGCTGAGGGCCATTACCCCTCCTTCGGAGGGGTAATGCCCGATTACACCCCTGGAGTGATCCCCTTTCTTGTGTATTTGCTTATATCAATAAATATATATATATATAACTATATATAATATATATATTATATTTATATATAATATATATAAAATATATATATATATATATACTATTATATATATATAATAGATATATATATATATACCTATTAATTATATATTTTATAATATATAATATATAGTATATAATATCATACTATATGATGTGCTTAGTGATGTGTGTGGTGTGTGATGTAGTGTGAAGGATCATACAAAAACCATGCCAACATGCGTTGCACCTTCCTCGCCCGGGAATCCTACGTAGTAAACTACTTAGAGAAGTTACACTCCTGCCGAGGGCTAAAACCTGCGGTGGAACATCGCTTCGAGCCATCCATGATAAATACTTCATCAAGAGGAAATTGACAGCGTGTCCAAAGCTCTTCAATGGAGCTTTAACTCGACCATCTTGAAGAGAAACATAAAACCATATATTTGAAGGGCAAGGAAATGATCTGAATCTTTACGAGGAAAAGAGGGCCGAAAACAAAAATCATGATCTCACAGCACGACCGGATGATGATCCATGTTCATCCAATCATCAACCTCTACCTCTATTAAAAAAGATTTATCTGTTAAAATAACTGATAAACAAAGATTGGGAAATTATGATCAGAAAAAGCACAGAAATACATTCTCAAAAATTGGGGAATGATCTGCTGTGGACAATCTTGTTCATTCTCTTTGTGAAGACATTGGATTATGAAAAGATTAAATAAATCACGTATGTCCACAATATACCATCAAGGAGGTGTACTTTTCAGAAGAGATTATCAAAACAATATATAAAAGGGTAAAAACAAAATAACACTTCAGCGGCAAAAAAGTCAAGCAATATTATAAACATCAGAAACTAGTAGTGGGTCATATAACAATGATACTGCTATTAAGTATGATCAGGCATTTGTGATTGATAAACAGATGGTTCAAAAAGCAGTCATCAATACTAATCACAGTGTAGTTTAGCTGTTCTCAATTCAACAGAATATATTTAAAAGTGAGAATACTTAAAGAGGCTGGAAATTTAAAAAAAGTAATAAATTTTCAAGTTGTCCTAAGATAACGCACCAACCATTACAAAAGGTATGAGAGCGACAGGTTTATAAATGAGACATGTTTTATTCATTCCCTACAGCTAGTAATACATGATGCTATATTTTTCAACATCAATTAAGATTAATTAACCTTATATGTAGAAAAATGTGGGTTATTTGAGTTTAGACCCAACTTGCGACAACCTAAATGAACGAAATTCACAAAATCTAATTTTGCCATACACAAGCCATTATGCAAGTGTGGAAACAAGATGAATTCACTCATAAATCATAGCTGCAAAGATCTAGAGCAAAACAATGCAAATACATATTTTTCAAATCGAAAACACGATCTAAGATAACATAAATGCACCAATCACTGGTACGGTGAATCAGAAAATAAATAATTACTGACACCATTAACAGAATTAACTAAAAGACCGACTGGAATGCTGTAGATTTATCTTTTGTAACTCCTGCAGTCTTAATGCATGCAACAAATATTTAGCAAAAATCCCTGGAAAGGATTTGGATATGTATCCTGTTTGGAAGGTGCACAAGGTAAATCCCGATACTAGGACCGTTTTGAACATTTACAGTAGAAGAAACTTTATTGTACTTGCACAGTTCTAAATCCACAATACAATTACTCCCTTTAATATTATTGATCAGAACAAGACAATAATTGATGCTCAAAAAAGAAGTTAAAACTTTTAAAAAGATAAAGAGAAAAATTATCAATTACAGTTCAGAATTCTGATAGAACAAAAATGTGATCAAAATTGGAATTTGTCACTTATACACGAATTCACATGAAGAATCTGAAAATGAAACGGCAGATACTTGATAAAAAAAAACACATTCAAATTTTATGGATACAGTTACTCTATTTCATTACCATGCTTAACTAAGATGCATCAAACTACACAAGTACGTATCTGGTCCAATCCAAAGGAGAATAACATCACCCGAGACGTATTAAACATTGCAAACCGATTAAGAACAGCCAAGTGAGAGAAAAACAACATGAATTAGAAAAAACTATTCAAACTTGTGGATAAATATTTGCAGCACCCACTTAATGGAAACGAAAATCGGATGACTGATCTAATTATGGTGAAAGAAAGAAAGCTGTTCATTCCTGATTGCCTCTTAGCCTGATTACTAGAAATATCTCTCATGCTCACTTCAAGTGTATTTATAGCAGAGAATGTTTAGCCAAGCCGAATATTTCTACAAGTAAAAGGAATCGTCTTTATCCAACACTA
>JABUQX010066850.1:10000-24291 GCA_015478945.1 Trachelipus rathkii | reverse complement strand
AAATCTTGCATCCCACGGGCATTGCCCTATTCTATGAGGGGAACTTTTCTAGGTAGTTGCTACATGGAATCCGGACGAGAGATCGATGCCGGGCTGTTTGTCAAGATTGCGACTCTGTTGCTTTACCGATTGTAATATATATATATATATATATATATATATATTATATATTATATATATATATATATATATATATATATATATATATATATATATATATATATATATATATATATATATATATATATATATATTATAACTATTTGCAAAAAAATTTAATTTATGTTCGAACTTATGCTAAAGTTTGCGTAAGCATAATTTTAGAATAAGTAGAAAAAAAATAATATAAAAACCCGCCTTGTCGAGATACTCACTAATTCAGACTTACTACTTCTCTCCGAAACTCAATCGCCCGAAAACAAGTCTCAAGAAATTCTAATCTCAGCTGGGGAGGTAAACAGCCGACTAAACCATCTAGAAGCAGAATCTTCGAGACTCAAAACCCAAGAACGAAAGCTTTCCGCCTTAAAAAGGAGGTAAAACATCGGCTAAGTACAAGAATTATCAAGAATTTGAGAGAGTATCTCGGCAAAGGCTAACTTTTGTTGCTTTTTTATGTTGAATAAATACATCGTTTAAAATATGATTTTTAACATCATTAATCTGATAGCCTTTGCTTCAAAGAAGCCACCAACTTTGTAGTTTTCAAATACTGATGAACCCGAGAAAACACCCTGAACTTTAATCAGCGCCATTTATTGCTAAAGGAAAACAATCAAATGAAGAAAGAAAATGAATAATACTAAACTTCCAAATCAGATTCATCAAAAGATAAGATCGCTTGTCGATTTGATATCGATTATTAGACTTCTTCATTCTCACTAATTTTGATTATGGTTTGAAACTCATTTTGGATTCCATTACGAACCTCAGTAATCTTTTTTTTTTTCTTTGAATTCTCACGACTGTGCTATCTCCTCCATTTTTAATACTGCTTCTTCTTATCAAGGAAATTCTTACCACTCAAAGCAAGAAACCAGATTTGTATACTTCGCCTCTACTAATGTCCTGCAATAAGCTTCTTTCATACCCTGAAGTTTTACAATGCGTTGGATCAAAATCAAGAAAACATTAGAAACGCCTTAGAATGGACCTTTCCTTGGATTCACTGATTCGATCAATGTTGCCTATTAAATATTTGCACTGCTACACAAAGGACTAGATTTTAAGCAATCTTCGCCTCTACATATGCCACGAAGCTTTTAAAACATGCACACATGTGTTGATCGAATCAAGAAAACCTCAGCTCATTATACTGACTGGACCTTCCTTTAGTTATACAAACTGTTCAATTGACATTCAGGTAGTCAACAGAAAGAAAAATTTACATCGAAATCCAAGACGTCAAGTGACATTCTCCAAGCAAACTTATATTGTGATATATTTAATTTTAAATATTATTTAAACATTATGTATTTTTATGCATTCAAATTTTTGTATGTGAACTTATGTCTTAATATAACTAGATGTTTTATTTAGTATTTTTGCTTTTAGATTTATTTATATTCTTTTACCTTATTGAAACCTTTTTGTATGTTTGTGCATTTTTTTCGAATGCACTCAAATATTCATTACTGAATAACTTGTATAACTTGTATAACTATTAATTTCATTATAACATACTTTCTCAGTCCGTGTTTAGCGAGAAGCAATGTAGTAATTATTTGCAAAATTAATTTATGTTCGAATCCATAAAGCAAAATGTTGTGCAAAATTCTTGCACATGAAAAAAATAACATATAAACCGCCTTGTCAGATGCTCACTCACTCACTAGTTCAGATTTACTACATTTCTCTCTCCGAAACTCAATCGCCCGAAAACAAGTCTCAAGAAATTCTAATCTTAGCTGGGGAGGTAAACAGCCGACTAAGTCATCGAGAAGCAGAATCTTCGAGACTCAAAACTCAAGAACGAAAGCCCGCCCAAAAATGGAGGTAAAACATCGGCTGGGTTAACAAGAGATCTTCTTCATGAATTTGAGAGTATCTCGGCAAAGTTGGTAACTTTTGTTACTTCAATTATTGAATAACACATCAAGCTTAAAATATGGATTTTTAAATTTCCATCATTATCTTATATATGGCCTTGCTCTCAAAAGAAGCACTAATCTAGTAAGTCTTCCTATATGAGATATATATATATATAGTATATATATATATATATAAGATAGTAGATATATATATATATATATATAGTATATATATATATATATGTATATATATATATATATATATATATATATATATATATATATATGAACGTAGCGCTGAGGGCATAGTGTTTTGGGGTCGTATTCACCCTTGAGTACCACAGGAATTTTATATAAAATTTTACTTTTGTAATATATATATATATATATATATATATATATATAAGTATACATATATATATATATATATATATATATATATATATATATATATATATATATATATATATATATAAGTATTAGTGAATATATATTTATATTTATATATATATATATATATATGTGTGTGTGTGTGTGTGTGTTTATGTATGTGAGTGTACCAAATAACTATGTATAAGTCGGATCTCTTTAATGTTAATAACCCTGTTTAATGAGTCACCTTGCAATAGAATTAATAAGATAGTTTTGGATAACAAAACTAGGCCTGGTTTATTTCTTTATTAATGATTCTGCCGTCTAATCTTCAACAATAGTTATTTATTATGAAATGTTAATTGAAAGAAAATTAATAGACTTGAAAGGATCAACATTTTATTTTGGGTCTCCACTTTCATTTATTTATAATTTTTATGCGATAACAGAGCTATGCCTTGCCACTGCCTTGGCATTTCAAACCCTATTCCCGAATCCTAGTTTTTTTCCAAGATTGAGGCCCATAACAACAACTTTAGCCCTCACAGGACCAATTAAGGATTTTATACACAGTTTAAATATTATTAGGCTCTGATTGGCCTAGACTCGTCTCATGTGAGCCCTGAGTCGAACAAGCAACAATTAATCAGACTATGATTGCCAAACGTCCTTTGACGTTGGGCACACACACACACACACACACACACACACATATATATATATATATATATATATATATATATATATATATATATATATATATATATATATATATATATATATATATATATATATATATAGCATATATATATATATATATATATATTACCACACTTTGTCTTCTTGCCTTTGTATCTATTATGTAATTTTTTTTTTTTTTTTTTTTTTTTTTGTATAAAATTTTCCTTGTAAATTTTGATTTCACGCACGCCTTTTTCAAATTTGGACATCTGAACTCTTGGCCAATATTGAATTATTGATACATATATTTATTGTGTGTGACTGCGTGTACATAAGGACACCTTTGTGTGAATGGTTACGGATCATGAGGCATTTGAGGCTTTATTGGTGACACACACTTCTTATTTATTAGATACCATTTTTCACATTGAAAATAAATGTGTATCTTCTGAATTTACAACAAATCTAACATCGTCTTGATATATATATATAGGAACTTATCCTTTAAAGGGTAGTTAACCGATATATATCGAACGAACGATGTAATCGATTTTTTTCTATTATTTCAAGGCAATTTAAGGTTGCCAATAAGTTTTTTTTTTTTTTTTTAACGAAAGGAATACCCAAGATTAAATCGCAAAGATATAAAAGAGTCAGGGTCCGGCCTCCCGGTGGACGACGGGGACTTCGTCCCCTCTGTCCCATCGTCGGCTCGAGCCCCTTAAAAAATGATTAAAAAATTTAAAAAATTAACATGATAAATAAAGCAAACATGTGGCAACTATTCCGCTCGTTCATTGGAAAGTTTTGTGCTAACACGTAACACCGAGGGCTGCACAAGTAGGATTCTGCGATTTGCGATTTTATGACTTTTTATGTAACTTCCTTTTTAAGCGATAAGGTCATATATAGATATTAGTTGTTATATATATATATATACATATATATATATATATATATAGTATATATATATATATATATATATATATATGCAGGAGAGAGAGTGTATATATATAGTATATATGATGAAAGAGAGAGTATATTAGTCGGCAGAACCCCGGCAAACCGATTTTTTATAAAAATCACAGCAATGACTCTAAAAGAGTTGTAATGGAGCATAAAATAAAAACAAAACAAAAAATGGCTGACGTCTTTAGTAAAAAAGTTAAAGGCTTGCAAAGTATTTAATAATAATCCTATAGTGTTTTGCTTCTATCTCAACTGGCTGGAACTTCGTTTATCGCACTTTACGTCGTAGGCGACTATATAAATCACGAAACAGAAAGAATATGACCAACAAATATGCTACGAAGACCATAGTGAGAAATCAATATAATCGGAAAAATATGTAAATGCTTATCAAATTTAATTCTTAATATATATATGATATATATATATATATATATATATATATATATAGTATATATATATATGTTATATATATATATATATAGAGCATATATATATATTAGTTATATATATATATATATATGTTATTATGGCCAACCTCCCGAAAGCATCATGCATGTAACTAAAAACCTATAACAGCTACAGGAAAATTAATAACATTTTTGGATTTCAGCATCAATTTAATCATCGATGAAACTTCTAAATTTTTATTTTATTTTATTATATCTAATATTTATAACACTTGAACTCAACATTAGTATAATCCTAGGGTCTGGCAGCGTACACTCTCTTAACCTTCCATCCTGCATTAGTTCATGAGAGCAAGAGTTACCAAATATTGTTTTTTTATTATGCTCTGGAGAAATGTTAATTTTTCTTTTTCCTTTAGGGGGTTCGAGCCAACGGAGGGACAGGAGGACGAAGTCCCCCTGTCGTCCCCCGGTAGGCCGAGAAACCCCGACTCTGTCCATTGTTCCCTCTTGGGATATCTTTTAGTTAAAATAAATCGACATTTACAAGCGCAACCCTGACGATATCCTCCGAGCGCTAGAGCTCCTTTGTTCTTCTCAAAAAATGATCATTATCATACAGATTTTGCAAATATTTTTAACACCGCAATTTCTTCAGCGCTGTTGATTTTTTAATTTCATGGAAATGCTTCTGATTTAATAAAATTTTTATTTACTTCCAAACCTGTCGTAGTTTTGTTTCACGCATGATGTTCTGTTGAGGCTGATATATATAAGAGAGTATATATATATATATATATATAAATATATATATATAATATATATATATATATATATATATATATATATATATATATATATATATTATATATATATATTATTATATTTGTTATATTATATTATATATATATTATATATATATATATATATATATATATCACCGAGAATAATCTTTGTAGATATTTAATTTTTTTCACATTAATAAAAAAAGTTATGTTGGTGCAGCAACTGGTGTCGAAATGAAATATTCTCTGAGTTAAAGCGGAAAAAAACACGAAGGAGACGACTTTTTAACTATTTAAAATTTAGGGTAAATAAGATCTCAATGTTTTTAGTTTAATTATTATTATTTCTTTGATTATTTTCGTTCTTTTACTAATATGAGAATTACCTTCTATCTAGATATGGGGCAGCAGGCAACCAATATCTTACCTCGAAATTCTATACCTCATCCATGACAGACACAGAGCAACACACCTATGCACACATACACATACAAAGCAACACCCCTATACCCACATTATATTTATATATATATATATATATATATAGTATATATAAGAAAATATTGAAGGTATAGAGTACAAGATACTAGAGTATAGATATATTATATATATATATATATATATATATATATATATATATATATATATATATATATATATATATATATATATATATATATACTCCCCTAAATATTGTAACACACAAATAGTGGTGTCAAATAAATGCAAATGAGCAATTTAATTAAATATCTACACGATATAATCTACAATCATTATTAATGCCAAAAATGCAACAGTCATTCAAATTGACCGCCGTTTGCCTAACGCAATCGTTAAGTCTGTTGAGCCAATCGTCTAATGTAGCCAGCACGGCCTCCATCAGAAAGTTCTTCAGCGTATCCGTTAGAGCTCACTTTAAAGAACCAATCAATATCTGGGTGTTATGAACAGACCAGACGCTCTGAAACTGCCCATAATTTGTAATTCGAAGGGTTAAAATTGGGGCTGCCAAACGACCAATCATCAGCTGTCAGAAAATGGGGAACACTGACCCTGGGTCTAGCTCGAGTATACCTTTCTTTATGTGCGTGTTAAATCCTGTTGAAAGTTCCATAGTTCATTTTGGAAGAGGATCTGTCCTGGTGGTTTTACCACACCATCCAGACCGGTTTGATGGTTCACGACTACCGAGGTTTTAACTTTTTAATCAAACCATCACAGAAGCCGGATGATGACCTCTTTGGACATATGGTACGAGTTCGTCTGCTTCCTTAGATGATGTAGCACACACCCTATCATTTTCTTTATTAAATCATTCCACAATAGTAAAGAAGTTTTCGTCTGTAAAGGGAATTTTTCGGTGGCGTTTAAGTGCGTATTCAGTCAACGGGCATTTAGGCTTTTTTTCTCCTAACTTTTTTAGGGCATCCTTGAATACATGCCCGGCACGTCTTTTGTAAACACTTAACCTTGGGTCTTTTCTGACGATGCGCGACATGAAATTCTTAGGTATCTATATTTCACGTGACATGATGTTTTGTTAACGAAGAGGATTTCACTCAATTCGTGTCTTTACAGCTTTGACAGCCAGTGGTGTCCGAACAGAACATGGCTTGTGGCGATTTTTCACATCACCATTGTCCTCGTACGACTTTATGGCACGATACACAAACATATGGCTAATACCTAGCGGTTGCAGTCTTGAAAATGATACTCTTTTAGAGTCTTTTTCTGTCACAATTATGTAACGCTAAAATAGCAACCCGGTTTTGTTTATCTTCCCATTCTATAGTTATTTAAAATGACCGATCATGAGTGAATACTGAGAATAATATAAGAATATATGAGAAGAGAGATATATATATATATATATTATTGATTACATTATATGCACAGTTACATGCTACACATATTACTATATATTTATTACCAACATACATATATTATAAAAGCATTGATTATGTGAAAGAAGAGAATATATATACAGAGAGAGAGAGATATATATATATAGAGCATATATATATATATATAGTAGCAGAGATATATGAGAAGGAAGAACAAATATAGAGTTATTACATATCTCCTAGCTGTTATGCCATCGAGATTGTATATATTGAAAAACTCGAGCTTTCTTAGTAAACGGTAACTGCACGTCATTTACACTTCTGGCCCCCTGAAAGCATTCAGTATATTCAATCACTGAATAGTGTATTGGGAAAACGTGTAGACGAAAAATGGAAATTCTTTATATACTTTGTATGTTATGTTCATGTATCTTTATATCGGAATATATTTATATAGAGTATATTTGTTTGTGTGTTTCGTAAAACTGTCATCGTAAAGCTTCCACTTTTATTTTACTGCGATGTAAAAATAAACTTTATATATATATATATATATATATATATATATATATATATATATATATATATATATATATATATATATATATATATATATATATATATATATATATATGATGAACCAAGTCCACTTCTATAGTTCGAGTCCAAGTATTGAAAATATTTTGTAGTTAAAACAGTTTATTATTGTAGTTGATATTTTTTTCCATGTTATCAATATTAAGATATAATAATAATAATAATAATAATAATAATAATAATAATAATAATAATAATAATAATAATAATAATAATAATAATAATAATTATAATAATAATAATAATAATAATAATAATAATTAATTAATTAATTAAACTTAGTTTTCCCTCTAATCCTTTCAATTAGCAAAATATAAAAATGCAGGTATAACTTGATGAAACTACATCAGAAACTGTTGAAAGGAAACGTGAAGTTCCTCAAGGTTAAGCATCTTCAATCTTTTTTTTTAAATAAAATGATATATGATCTTTTATAGAATGACCTCCACCGATAAAGTAATGTTTTAGTTCTATATAATCGATTGTGTACTTTGGTTTTCTGATCTAAATCTTCGGGATTCTCTTTAAACAGTCCAGGAAGCTTTATTAGTCACTATTGAAATGATCAGAGAGACCTGTGGTTTGAAATCTTCAGTTAATAACTAATTGTGTTGTGATCACAAGATATCCACTAATTTAGCGTTTTTCAGTCAACGTTCCACAAAGAGATTTGACCTTGACCGGTCAGTAGGTCTTGCTCTTCGCCAATAGGCGAGTGTTTGGTCGCAAATTTGCTAAAGCTTTAATTATAACAAGTTTGCAATCAAACGTTGGTGTAATTGTCGAAAGGGAGCAAGAACTAAGAAGACATTAACTTTAGTATATTTATTTCTTAATTATATATCTACTTTATAAGTTATAATGTATGACATGATGAATGTATTATAATCTAATAAATCGCAATTTATGTTCTTACAATATATACTTTTTGTACTTTTTATATATTATATAGTTATATATATATATATAAGAGTTATATATTATATATATAAAGAGTATATATATATATATATATATATATTATAATGGTATATATATATATATATATATATATATATATATATATATATGTTATTATATATATACATATATATATATATATATATATAAGAAGTTATACATTTATTTTATGATCAAATTATTAAAATGTTCTGTGAATTCTGGAATATTTTTATAGGTTATATATATATATATATATATATATATATATATATATTATTATATATATATATATATATATGAAATGTTATATTATATATACATATATAATTTTATCCATGTGTGGAGAGAGAATCACACCGTGATCTCTGTGATCCATGCACACAAACTAAAAGAACAATGGTAGCTGGGTTGGGGTCCTGCTAACACTTATTTTATGCCCTGGAAATGCTCATGTATGCCTTGTATAGTTATAATTGATGTATGTTTGCGCACCCTACCCAAAGTTCTGGGGAGCCGAGGGAAAGCTGATGATGATGATAATATATAATTATTATGCGGATACATGCTATTTACGTAATTAAGTCTTAGTATAAAAGAATTACTAAAATTTGCCTAACAAATTCTAATAAAATTCGGACCCCAAAGGATTGAAAGAGGAAGTTTGAATATAACTTCACAAAAAATTGCGTCTTCAAATGTTAAATACTTGATGGATCTCGTACTTTTATTTTCGTTTCGGAGGGGAAACATTTCCCCTTTCTATATATATATATATATATATATATATATATATATATATATAGTATATATATATATATATATATTTTTTTATTTATATATATATATATATATGTTATATATATATATATATATATATATATATATATATATATATATATATATATATATAAACAAAGAAAATTAAAAGTATTTCGTAAATACTATTAATAAATTTACATGTATTTAATAAATGCATTTTGCGAACACTGATAAAATACCTCTGACCTTTATTTATTATTTGAGTATTTATCAAAATATTTTCTTTGTAGTGAATATTGAAATAAATGAATAATGTAATTTAATTGAGTGCATATGACGTAAATGAAATAAATAAATAAGAAATGAAGGCTTTATCTCATCGACTACGTATTGGCCTTGGCTTTCTTCTTAGCCTAGGCCTTCGCTTTCGTCTTTCTTCGTAGGTTGAGAGAAGGAGGAATTCTTTGAATGGAAGACCAAGAGAGATAAGTAGGTTAGGAAACAAAAAATCGTTGAAAGAATATAAAAAATATGATAGGAGAAGAAAACCTAATAATTGAAATTACTTTCAAAAAGTTAAATATAAGAAAAAAGAACGGAATAGTTGAAAAAAAAAAAAATCCGTGAAGACTGAAAACTCGGAGGAAAGGAAGGAACGAATTGGAGGGAACTTCTTAGAAATTTTCTCCGATTTTTGAGTGAATTTTTTCGTCTTGAAATTTTCTCCTTTCCGATCAGTTGATTTTTTAATCCTTCAAGGAATTCTCTTTTCACTCAGAAATTTTTTACTTCAGAAAGTAAGGATTGGTAAATATAGTCTTTTTTTCTTCTTCTTTCTTTCTTCTTTTTTTTTCATGGGTCAGGGGTGAAGGTTAGATTAGTTGATTAAGTGCCACACCCTTTTCAGTTCCCTTGCAAAGTGATTTATTATTATCATTCCTGTTACCATCAGTAAATAATAATAATAATAATAATAATAATAATAATTATATAATATTATAATATTAATAATAATAATAATAATAATAATTATTATTATTATTATTATTATTATTATTATTATTATTATTATTATTATTATTATTATTATTATTATTATTATTATTATTATTATTATTATTAGCGCCATTCGCCTAGAAGTGTTTTAAATTAGAAAAAAAGTTAATAAAATCCATCAGAACCCACGATACAAATACATGGCATATGAACATTTTTCTATGGAGGCTCCAAAAATATTTAATTGTTTGCTTCGACACCATGACATTCCTATAATTTTTTTTTTAATTTACATGTAAATATGAAATTTGAAGACTTCATAACTTTTTTCAGGCTCATTTTAAACATTTCACATAAGTTTCATGAAAATTTGAAACTGCTTTTTTTTAAAATTATTTTCTTCATTACGATTTTCTTAATTACAACAACATAATTCTCACATTTTCACTTAAGTTTCATTGAAATCGACCAAAGACGTTATGATTAATAGGGACATTATTATTATTATTATTATTATTATTATTATTATTATTATTATTATTATTATTATTATTATTATTATGTTATTATTATTATTATCATTATCATTAAAATTATCATTATCATTATCATTATTACATATTATTATTATTATTATTATTAATATATTTATTATTTATTTATTTATTATTATTATTGATTGGTGTTCCTTTTATAGTGGTCGGAATCTTTAAAAATTTCATGATCTGACTTCCCATTACGGTGAGATATGAAAACGCCAAAGCTCAACGAACTCCATTTATTCTTAAGTAAAACTGTTTTATTTATAATATATATATATATATATATATATATATATATATATATAGCATATATATATATATATATATATATATATATATATATATATATATTATATATATATATATATATATATATGTTATATATATATATATATATATATATATATATATATATATATGATATATATATATATATATATATTATATTAAGATTAAGACAAGAGTGTGTGTTATATTTAATAATTTATAAGATTAAATTGTCTTAGTATTTGAGTTTACAATAAATGAATACTATCTCATGTTTTATCGAAAAGGTAATAACTAAAACTTAATGTAATAACTGTGAAATCTAAAGATATGTTATTAATATAACGCCGGACAACGTTTATTACCTCACTGCATTCATGTTACACTAAAGAAAATAACACTGTAATAACCAAGAGGACTGAGTTGATGTCTCAGTGATTTTTATTAATGAGGCATATATATATATATATATATATATATATATATATATATTATATGAAAGAATATATATATATATATATATATATATATATGTATATATATTATATATATAATAGTATATAGTTATATATATATATATATATATATATAAGTATAGTATATATATATATATATATATATATATATATATGAGAGTATATATATATTAGAAACTGAATTCCTATCCAATAATTTTAGATATTCCTATCCTGGTTCTGGTTCCGCCGGAATTTTTGAAAATATTTTTCTATGAAAAATTAAATTCATTTTCTGTGAAAATAATTTGTTTGAAAAGAGTTGCTTCATATAACTGATAGCCCATCTTTTTAACAAAATAAAATATAATAGTAGCCTTGTATGGTATCTATACAGTGTATCACACCAAAGATAGAAACGATTGGATTAGTGTCATCCGTACCAAAATATAGGATTATTAGATATTCACATTAAATTCAAATTTAATTGCTAAAATTATATATATATATATATATATATATATATATATATATATATATATATATATATATATATATTTATATAATATATATATATATATATAGTATATATATATATATATATATATATATATATATATATATATGCAAAAAATTTTTTAAACGTTAACTGTAAATAAAAAATAAATACATTCTATAAATACTTCCATATATATGTTGTTATATATATATATATATATATATATATATATATATATAGCAGAGATGTATATTGAGATCATATATATATATATGTATTCATATTACATTAATATATGTATATACAGATATACATATATTTATATATCTTAACTTTTTTTAAACACTTTTTAAAATATTGTTGAATATTGTGGTGAAGTAAAAGAAAACTGTTCATCAGTATTGGGCGATATTTTTTAACTCTTCCTCAAATATATTTCCTGCCTCTGAAAATGAAAATAATTTCTCTGGAATATACAGTGAGTTTGAAAGATAGAGCCATTTAATATACATGTTATGTTAAATAAAGCTACGAACAAAAATACGAATAATGTGTATTGCTTGCCATGAAAAACTGAAAATTCTGGAAAAAATTTTAAATTTCTTTAAAATTTCACCTTTGAAGAGCCACTGATTTTTCTTTTTTTCCTTACACTAACTGACTCGCTGTCACTTTCCTTTCACTTTTTCAAACTTATAAAAACTAAGTAACTTTTGGCAAATCTTAGTTTATTGTGGTAGATAATGCTCGTTTCTGAAAATGACCTGCCTGAACCTTCTTCTGTACTGCTACTACTATCATCACTTTCACCTTTCAATTATTTGTATTTCTTTTTCTACTATTTTCTACTCAATTCTCTTATTATTTCATTAGAAAATAAAGTCAGTTAGTATCTTGTCTACTACAGTATTTAAACAATTATCTTTTTTTGATATATGCCTGTTGATCCTTTCTTTTCCTTTTTTACTCATAAATCTAAACTCTAATGCCTTCTTCAGCTCTTTTCTTATTCTCTGCTGTCACCTTCAGAGTTTAGAGATATGCTGGAGAGCTCAAATATGTATAGAATAATTGATGATATTTGATTTTATCTTATAAATTTCATGTCTGAGGAAACGAAGAAAAGTAATTAAAAATGACGTGTATTATGTTGCAGGGCAAATACTTGAAAAATAGCAGTCAAAGCTAAATGATTGATTGTTCTATAATATAAATTTCCAGAGGTCTTTTCAACATTGAATTCTTCTAGAATCAAATATGTGCTATTCAACCTTGTATTAACATCTTGAATTGGCATGGTTGCAAGATGTGAATCCAAATCTCTTGTATTCTTTCAAGTTCATTACAGCTTAAAACTGGAATGATTGAAATGTGTATAAATATTCCTACATTTCTTTATTAAATCCCAACTGTTCTTTGAGAAAATAATGCATCTTTAATAAATTGAAGCTTATTGAATAAAAAACAAGTAAAACTACTTGTGTATCCTGCCAAATCAGTTCCAAGTTTCATGTTATATGCCCATCTCGAAGGATCAAATGGATTATGTTAGAAGGAATTTCCCAAAATTATTCATCGTAATTTCAAAACTTATAGTGATTTTAATTCCAGAATGAAATACTTCTGCAATTGAGTGCTAATGTCCATTTTTTCAAACTCGTTGGTAAGCCAGAGTGCAGTTAAAGAAATAAATGAGTTTAGTTTAATGATAGTTCTATTATAGAAATATATGTTTAATCTCTTTATATATATATATATATATATATATATATATATATATATATATATATATATATATATATATTTATATGAAAGAAAAGAGTGTATATATTATAAGATGAGATATATTGTGTAATGATATCTAATTATTCTTATATGAATTTCTGAATATTTTGCTTGATCTCACTTCACATGAAGTTGGTAACATTTTCTCACAAAATATTTTCTACTTGGAATAAGATATTTTGGTTGAAGATGGGCAATAAGCTCTATTCCCTCTCTTCTGTGACTGTGAATGGCTGGTTACCATTGAGATAAAATTCATTATTTTCTGTGATTTAGGGTCATTGATCAAATCTTTTTTTGGGAGAAACTCCTCAAAACTCACTTATCTATTGTTCGTTTTCCCTGTTCAAGAAAATAC
>JABUQX010066849.1:20000-21251 GCA_015478945.1 Trachelipus rathkii | reverse complement strand
TCGCGTACTTCGTTCAGTTTTGGAATTTGGGTGTTTAACCGTTTCGCATTATCGTGAAACGCGTTTTCGTTGCGCCGCTTCACCATCATATTCGAACTCACGATCTCGATAACCCTTATAAAGGACACCAACATTGTTGTTATACGACTGTTTATTATTTATTAATTCGGCACCGCAGTGGTTCCAGCACCGGTGTCGGAGCCAACTCCTTGAATTCCTATACCAAATCTTTTCTAGAAACTCAATTCTGAATCCTCTCACCCAAATTTCAGCTTTCTACGTCAATATTTAATGTTTGAAGAGGGGTGGGGTCCCCCTTAGGGGACCCATTGGGACGTAACTTCGTATACACCGAGGTTACCTCATCATCTAACTACTCTCCAAATTTTAGCACGATACGATAAGTTCAGAGGCGGAGGCAGGCTGGCTCTCAACGTCGGAATCGGAACCGGATGCGAAGAACCCACGGCGGAAACAAAGTCGGGTGCATAAAACGATCCCTTACGGGGATCGTTTTTCGACTTTCAGATTCGATTTCCTTCGGAAATCAAATCTTCGATGTAATAATAATAATAACATGGGTGTATGTGCACGCACGCGCGCTGCCTTTCGCTCGCTCTCTCACGCGCATCGAACACCTGTCGATGATTAGCCGTTAGGCTTAACTGAATCTCGGGTTTGGAAAGCCAAAAGGGCTTAAAGGGCGGCGCGGCTACGCTGCGAAGGGGCGACTTTCTATATACATCCTACAGACTTGAAAATTACACGGATTCGTCATTATCCCATACATACGATTATATTCCAAGTTTCAGACCTCTATCTCTAAATACTTTTGAGAAAAAGCTGTATAGGAGACTCAAAGGCACCACATCACTACTATATATGTATATATATATATATATATATATATATATATATATATATAATATATGTAATATATATATATATGTATATGTATATATGTATAATATATATATGTATATAATATATATATATATATATATTACTTTCTATATATATTTATTCTTAATAATAATAATGTAATAATAATAATGTAACAGTATAATATGAATATCAAGATTACAAATAATATCCATACAAATATATTTAATAATTATATGAATAAAAATATATATATATATATATATATATATAGTAAGTAATAATATATGTCTACTGATTTATAAACTTGTTCTATTAAGAGAATAATAAAGTAAAATTATATTTAGTAATTCTCCATGAATAAAATAT
>JABUQX010066849.1:12500-15000 GCA_015478945.1 Trachelipus rathkii | reverse complement strand
AATATGTGTAATATAATGTAATAATAATAATAAATGTATTAATAATAATAATAATGTAATACTGTAATAATAATAATAATAATAATAATAATAATAATAATGTTTGAATATATAGAATAATATATAATAATAATAATAATAACAATATAATGTATTATAAGAATTTAGAAATGTGTGTAATAATAATAAATAATAATATATGTATATGTAATAATAATAATAATAATAATAATAATAATAATAATAATAGTAATATGTTTATGTAATAATAATAATATGTGTGGCATGTAATGTATGTGTATCGCCTCATATATGCTATCATGCTATGTAATAATGTATTAATATGCATGCATGTATATATGTGTATGTAATGTGTACTAATGTAGCGATGTAATAAATTATATATGTATGTGCTAAAGCTATGCAATTATTTAAATAATAATATATATAATGTAATAATAATAATATAATATGTATAATAATAATATATGTAATAATAATATAATAATAATAATAATAATATATACATATCAATAATAATGTTATGCATTTAATACTTTCAGTTTCAATAATATAATAATAATAATAATATGTAATAATAATAATAATAATAATAATAATAATAATATCTTTCAATAATAATAATGTAATATTAATAATAATAATAATAATAATATACACAGCAATAATAATAATAATAATAATATACGTAATATATATATATATATATATATATATATATATATATATATATATAACATAACAATTATATATACTATATATATAAAATATATATATATAGTATCATAATATATATATATATATATATATATATATATATATATATATAAAAGATTTTTTTCCATATTTTAAAAATTATTAAAGTGATTAAAAATTTTATATTTTACTTTTATTGAGCTTAAATTTTATTTTCATTTACATAAAATTTTAAAATAACGTTACATTTATAATACGGTATATTTGAAAACTAAATTCAACCAGTGCTCTATTTGTTCGAACATTGGCCCAGCGGTAGAGCGGCCGTGTCGTTGGAAATAAGGTATAGGTTTAATCCCTCTTAAGGAACTGGGGTATCAATTTCCTAGAGTAGTTCTCCCCTCTCTCCCTCTCCACCTAGAAAAGGGAAGTCACCATTAAGTAAGAACTTTCAATTAAAAAAAAAAAAAATATTCAGACTCTGAGCCTGACTCTAGCTATTATATATATATATATATATATATATATATATATATATATATATATATATATATATATATATATATATATATATATATATACAAACATATATATATATATATATATATATATATATATGTATATATATATATATACATATATATATATATATATATAATGTATCTGTATGTGTATGTATGTATGTATGTAATATGTAACATTATGTAATAAAGTAATAAAGATATAATACGTGTACGTATATGTAATAATAATAATATGTATGTATGTAATAATAATATGTAATATGTAATAATGTAATATATTGTGAAATGTACATAAAATGATGTAATAATAATATATGTAGATAATATTGTTGAAATGTATGTATGTATGTATGTATGTAATAATAATAATATGTAATAATAATAATAATATGTAATAATAATAATATATATAACATGTATGTATGTAATAATAATAATAACCAACAATAATAATAATAATAATAATATGTTAACTTCCCCCAGTATATTATTGAGAAATGTGATATATATTTAGCAATACTCTTTTAAAAAAAAAAGTATATATATGCTTCAGGTAATTCAAACATTCCTTAATTGCTTATTATAAAAAGTCTAAATTTGCTTCATTTATAAGTAAGAGCAATTTAGTCATGAACTAAAGAAATCCAATTCATTAAATAGTATTTGCTGCCTTAATTCATTACCTTTCTTTTATAAAGCTATAATATTTTCCCAGGCTTTTTTTCTTTTTATGTTGGGCGCCATCTTTTATAGAAAATATTTAAGGGAAATGGCGAATTTACTGGGAAAATTTTAAGCTTTCTTCTGTCGTTGAATTATACATAGGAAAGGTTATTATTGAAAGAAAGGCTCAAATACGGTCTAATTATGGTTCATTTTTTAATGTCTAGAACAAATATACAGCAGCCTGAAGCGTAATATATATATATATATATATATATAGAAAAATATATAAAAGAATAAAAGTATATACTATATATATATATATATATATATATATATACATATATGTAAATAATATATATATAATAATAATATATATCATACTATATATATACGCATATATATATAATATATTGTAATATAATAGTTATATCTTCTTTACTCTATTATATATATATATATATATATATATATATATATATATATATATATATATATATATATATATATATATATATGTATGTATGTGTGTAATGTATGTGTATGTATGTGTATGGAAATGTATGTAATAATATGGCATATGGCGCATGTAGTAA
>JABUQX010066848.1:0-25000 GCA_015478945.1 Trachelipus rathkii | reverse complement strand
TTGTTTAAAAATAATTACAACTTGTTTTAGCACGAAGAAGATGGAGAAGGAGTAATTGAACTGGTTGATTATTTGTCTGAAACATATTTAAATGGAGTTGGTGCTCATCAGTCACTAACTGATAGAGTGGCACACCGGAAAATGTTACTAAGAGTCTAATATCTGATAATTTATCTCGCCGTGATAAGCAAAGGACTATTATTGGGACAGGATGATTTGCAGCTTAGCAAAGACCTTGTTCGGGCCGATAAGAGCACAAAGGTGCAAGTATTAGGTTTGATGACCGACCTGGTTTGATTAAGATCCTGAAGAAAGGCAGTGGGCTTCAGACGAGATAGGAAATATAGTTACACCATGGAGTGGGTTATCCATATTGATTTGTTCTTTAAATGAATTTTTAGAGGCCGAATATATTGTTACTAATGCTAAGATTTTTTGTGAACTCAAGGTGGAATAAGGTGTCTTGGGTTGTAGAATGGGAATCAAAAGGTGGTGAGGAATTTGAATCATAATGTTTTACCAAGTCGTTCCTCTGTTCAAAAACATTATAGGCTAGGTCAAACCATTTTAATTTGTACAATAGAGTAATATAGGTTTGAGGGGTAACCTGAACATTATTTTTATAGAAAAATAGTTAAGGTATACAGGACTTATCGTTCCATTGTTTTAGGAACATCTATTGATCTGTAAAAAGGGTTGTTGCATGTGCGGAGGTTTAGATGTCGGTGGAAGAAATACTGGTAATTATACCCTAACCCTTATAAATTCTCTGCTAAGAAGTTTGACATTACCCGGCCAGAATAGAGATGTGCGATGTGCTAGACATAGCAGGGTTAAGTTCATACGTTGTACACGGTGGTATTAATACATACAGACATTAGAGATAGACGGAGGTATGGAGAAGACTTGAATACGCACAATTCGCACTCTACACGTAGGCGAAGAGGATTGGATTAATTTGACGAGACTCGGTGTAATATTGTTAGCTAAATTTGCGTAACTTTAATATGTCTGAATATAGCTCCGTCGGTAAAGATATGCGATCAAGAAATATAGCACAATTCTCACTGGTTCGGTGTTATGGATTGTTTGTACCTAATATTGCTGGTGTGGGTTGCCATTTTTCATCAATTTTTAGAGTTGATTTGTTACAGATCGCAGAGGGTGTTCAGATTTATGTTTGTTCGTAGATGTATTCTCTTACGTAAGTTTTTAAAGCTACGGCTCCAGTCTTTAGCCGGTGGCTCATTTAATCTTCCACCCTAGCTGTATCCAAATATGCTAATTCCGCACTCACAGGTATAGATCCGCACTTGTAAGCAGGTTTATGATATAAGAGGCCGTTCTATTAGCAATTCACTGTCGAAGGTCCTAATTATTGTGTCATTATTTATTGGTCGGTGATTAATGCTTATTAGATTTATGATGATTCTCGTATTTTAATTTAAGCTGTGTATAATGCCGTGTTTAAATTTATAAATGTGGCTGCAGGACGTCGTTTAGTATTCTTTCGTCCACATCAGGGCTAGGATTTTTTATTCCTTTTGTGCCTATTTAAGTTCTCAAATTTAATTGGGTACAGGGTTTCCATTATTTTGAATTGGCTGTCCCAGCATAGATGATTTTCTCAGTCAGGACGGCCAGAGTAATCAGCCTATCTATAATAATAATTTAGCTCCGGTACTATATTGGTTTGAGCCTCGGTCAATTAGGTTGGTTGTCAATGAGGAAGGCATGAAGGGTACTTATAATAGCCAGTGTTTTCGGATTAGTAGTAGTAACGCACGAGCTTGTGGCAAAAGGTTGGGTTGTGACACCACAGGCAGGGATAACATTGGGACGGATATGTAAGGGTTTTAAATTGGTTCTGTTTTCACGTTAGATACAATAATTTCTGATACTATTAATGGGTGTGTAAAGTGTTTAATATTATAAATTAAACGTTCAGTTAATTAAAATTTGGTGATATAGTATTTTGGTTTACTTTACTTTAATGTTACTGCTACCTTGCCCAAGGGTATAATATTCTACTTGTTTTTTCAAGTAATTAGTGTTATAATTAGTTATACGTATTTAGGCTGAGGTATTTTTATTATGTTTAAAAACATTATTATTTAATAATATAATTAGAAAGTTCTTTTGAGCATCTTAAATCTGTATGTATATAATATATAAAAAACTGGTGATAAATCTTGAATGTCCTGCTTGTTTTAAAACAAAGCCTTGATGAAATTCATATCTTGATTCTGTGTTTTCTAGTTTCAGAGCGAAGATTGTTGATGTCAAGATAAAGAAGGGGATCCAATTTGTCAACATGTTTGTCTGTGAAAATAGAGAAGAAAGAGAGGGTTTATGAGAAGAAGGTTGTATATTGAGTTATTATGCAAATGAAGAAAGTTTGAAATTTAGTGATCTTAATATTAATTTGTTTTAACTTTCTTTTCAATGAAATGTGTTTACAGTTTCAATAATTTTCATGTTAGAAATGTCTTTTCTAATGTGTTTTGTTATTTATACATTGATGTAAATAAATGTAAAATAGTCGGCCCGTGGTACTTTTAAAATTAAATAACACTCATGATTTAGGAGGTCTTGGGGGTGGTAAACCTCTACCCTGAGGGATGTTTTGTGGTGGAGGAAGTAAGTATTCCCTGATACCTCTTAATACAGTACCCTGTTGTCTGTTCCTTAAAGCCATGGGGTGTGGAATGTTGGCGTTTCTCATTGGGAAATTAGGAACGAACGTGTGGTCACGAGATCTATCATCAGGAGGAGAGGGAGGAGAGGGGTTTCTAGCCGATGTGATAGGGAGTGGAGGAGGGATGTCCTGAACGGGAGGAAGTTGAGGATCTGACGGGGGTTGTAAAGGACCTTGAGAGATGGGAGGAGGGGGTGGTAAGGGAGGTTTAGGAATCGGGGTAGGATGAGCAACTTTGAAGTGAAATTTAGGGGGTAAACCAGGTGGGGGAGATGTAGAACCTGACGTTGGAAGTTGAGACGGGGAAAGAGAATCGTCGAAAGATAGAGGTGGAGGTGTGGTAGAGGGAAAACCTTTAAAATTTACCCTAGGAGGAGGGGAAGGGGAGAAAAGAAAATTAGGATTTGGAGGTGGTAAATGAGCGTGGGATGGAGGCGGGGATTGAGCAGGAGGAGGGGGTGATGAAAGAGATGGTGCTGGAAGAGGTGAAGGAGGTTGTGAAGGAAGAAGAGAATGAGACGAAGGAGGAGAAGAAGAAGGAGGTGGGGACAAGGAAGGAGGTGGTAAAGGAACCGGTGGAGGGGTTTGCAATGAAGGAGGGAGCTGTCTTTGGAAGTAAATAGTGTGAGGAATAGCAGAGGAAGAAGGAGGGGGAGTAGGGTTAGCTAGTTGAGAGGTTCTAGGAGGTGGTTCCTGAGACGGTGGGTCTTTAGGAGGGGGAGGTTCGACTTTGGGGTTTTGCGGAGCGAGATAGGTACAATTTTCAGCTCTAAGTTCTTGTGATCTTAAATATTGTCCCTATGGGACGATGAAATGTTTTAGATGTTTGTAAACACTGCAAAAGTAATTTATTGAAATGTACCAACTGCTTAACTTGAAAGGGGCCGCACCATTTGGGGAAAAGCTTCGGTGACTGCCCGGGTTTCTTTACGTCCAACACAAAAACATAATCACCAAGTCTAATTGGTGTTGAAGATGCCTTCTTATGTTGTTTATGCATTCGTGTATTAGTTTTCTGCAAAAGATGTTCACGAGCTTGGTCTCGAATGAGATTCGCTCTTTCTGCAAGAATCTTTACATATTCGTGAATATAGGTTTAGATGGTTTGGAACCTTTAGTAAAAGGAGAGATATAATTGGGGAGGTCCCAAGGAAGACGTTTGTTGTAAGAATACAGAAGAAAATGAGGAGTAAAACTTATAGAAGCATTGTACGTAGAATTGATAGCGATTTGAGTAAACGGAATTAATTTTCCCCAGTCATTATGGTTCGAATTGACATAATGACGTAGGTGGTTTGCAATCTGCAACATAGCTCTTTCCGCTAAGGAATTACTTTCTGGATGTCTAACAACGATGTTAACAGCTTTGATTTTCCACTGCTTACAAGTTTCTTTTAAGAACTGAGAAGTCATCTCTGGCGCGCGGTCACTCAAAATAATTTGAGGACAGCTATGACGGCAAATGATCCTTTCCAGAAGAGCGTGAGCAATGTCCTTTGCGGTGTGCTGAATGAGGGGGACAAGTTCCACGTATCTCGTGAGGCTGTCCTTCATTACCAATATATATTTGGCTTTAGTTTCCTTGCAGGTTGGTAATGGGCCAAGGACATCGAGATGAATCTTCGAGAACGGCTCGCAGGGGATGGGGTACGATTTGATTTCTGCATTTTTCGGTTTGTTTCCCTTTACCCTCTGGCAGGAGGTGCAGGTATTGCAATATTCCTTCACCAGTGTGTATAGTCTTGGGAATATGTATTTTTCCCTGATCCTATATACAGTTCTGTCAATACCACAGTGTCCTGCTGGGAGAGAATCGTGGTTGAATTCGATGATGGAATGTATCATGGAATCCGGTACCTGGAGCAAAAATGCCCCATTTTGCGTGGCATAATGGAGAATGTCGTCAATGAGGACGTGGGGGAACGTATCTGCAGAAGTGTCCTGCTGCTGATGAGGTTTATTATGGGAAAGAAGAGGCTTCGCGAAATCATAAAGAGCTTTTAATCTAGGACACGCTTTTTGTTCATTTACGAAGTTTTCTTTAGTGAGATGGAAACGAGTGGTTGGCAAAATTGTATTTTGCGCGAAGGCATGGGAGAGGGGGGGTGGGTTGCGACTCAAATAATCAGGAATAATGTTCAATTTACCTTGTTTATAAACAATCGTGGGATTGAAATGTTGAATATAAAAAAATTCCACCTTTCAAGTCTACCAGATAGTTGCCTATGCCTGATGAGGTGTATCAGAGGCTGATTATCTGTAATAATCGTCACATCTTATCCGAAGATCGTGTTGCGGAATTTGCGCAATGCAAAAACAATTGCTAAAGCTTCTAATTCCAAAGTATGGTAATTTGTTTCCGCTTTTGAAAGAGATCTAGAGATAAAGGAGAGAGGCTTCTCCTTATTGTTATCATCCATTTGAAATAAAACGGCACCCAGAGCAACGTTAGAAGCATCAGTGTTTATGAAGAAAGGTTTGTTATAATCAGGATAGCACAATTGTGGTTGCAACAAGAGTTTGTATTTGAGTATTTCGAAAGCCTCATTTTGTTCAGGACCCCAGAAAAATGTGCTGTTCTTTTTTATGAGTTGTGTAATAGGCTTAACAGTCTGGGAGTAATGGGGTAATAAATGAGAAAAATAAGTTAGAAAACCAAGGAGAGACCGCGTTTCTGAGACGTTTGTTGGGGGTTTGAACCCTGTGAGAGTCTTGAGCTTCAGAGGATCTGGGGATATTCCATTTTTGGAGATTTTAAAACCAAGAAAAAGGAGAGAGGTTCTCAGAAACTTACACTTTGAAAGTTTCATTTTAAGCCTGTTTTTGCGAAAAGAATCGAAGACTTTCTTTATATTTTCTAGGTGATTTTCCAGAGATGTTCCCATGATAAGAACGTCGTCGAGGAAAACTCTGCAGGCGTCACCTAATAGATGATGCAAAGCAAGCTCCATTAGATTTGCAAAGGTGGAGGGCGCGTTTGCCAATCCAAAGTTTAATCTTGTAGGGGTATACTGACCCCTTGTTGTTCTGAAAGCGAGGAGCGGTTGTGTCTCCTCGTCGATTTCAATGCAGGTATAGCCCGATTTTTAAGTCCAAGAGCCGTGAAGAAGAAACTTACCGTAGAGAACTTAATAATGTCCGTAATACACGGAGGGGGAACGCGCGAAAAAGGACAGTAATGGGAATTAAGGATGTCTATAGTGCTGCTACAATACGCGGGGTTGTAGATCCCTTTTTGGGTATCACAAGGATGGGAGCTCTATGAGGGCTGGAGATGGGCCTAATATATCCTTTGTCCAGCGAATCCTCCACTCCACTGCTCAAATAATTTTTATGAGGTAAGCTAGTAGTATTATGGGGTGAGTCGGTATTAGAGGGCGGTTTATATAATTTATATTATAATTATAATAATATTAAATAAATATAATTAACCTTTGGACGCGTCGATTTTCATTTCAAAGAACACTATACATTTCGTTAGTAAGGGACATAATAAAAGGAAATAAAAACTTATTATCATCCATCTTTACCAATAGCGATTATTAATCCCTTAGGTAAGAATACTCAAATATGAGAAATAAGTATTAATCCAATTTAAATTTATTCCAGTTGATTTATCGTTGAATCATGATAAGTGTTTTTGCGCACTATAATCTCATATTATAATATCTTCGTTTTTTTTTGTAAAGTACTCTTTTTATGTAATATAAATTATGTATTTTTCATTGTTTTTTACGAAGTTGGGACGTTTATATATATTTATTTAATAGAGGTTAAACCTTTTCATAGACGAGGTAAAGACTTGACTTTAATCATGGCGAAGTTAGTCAAAGGAGAGTTAATTAAGAGTGAAAAGAGGTATTAATGGCTTAGTTATCAAAAAAAGTTATTTGATTTGCAGCGGGTGAGGTGCTGCTTTATAATAGACTAAAATATTTATAATATCAAAAGTAACTAGTTATGATACTCTATTTATCACCGCTTCACTTTAATATGACTTTACGTTAATTTGACAATAAAAGTTATAAGAAAGAAAAGTCTTTAACTTCCAGTAAATGTTAAAATTTAAATATTTTTCGAGGAGGGGGGGTGAAGTGTTATCGCTATAAATGAACATGAGCTTATTGACAGACTCACAAGTTATGTTTATTAGAAGTATATGAGAATCAATGAAGTGAACTTTTCAATAATAGAAGAAGGTTATACATTGTGTCAGTTTTTAACATACAATTTTCATAATTAAATCATTTATTTAACAAAAGCTAGTTTCATTATATGATTTAAAGAAGGTAAAAAGATAGTGTTTTGTGGTGTACCTTATCATGGTTATTTAGTGGGATTTATTAATTGCTTTGTGCGACTAATTTGCCGAGAGACAATGATGGAGTAAGAGGCAATTAAATGTAGGCAGATTGAAATACCGAACCAAAGGTTTAAAACAAAGTCTAGTGATTACGCTAAGTCTATCGGGAAGGTTCTATAATCCGTGCTCTTCTTTCACATATTAACGTATACTTAGACGCCATTTTAGTTAATATAAGACAATGAATAAAAGTGTAGCCCCAAAAAAGAAAAGGACTCTAGACTTTGAACCAAACTCACAACCACGATGTGACCATCGATCATTGACTAATGGAGATATTTTGATGGGATAGCACAATTAATAACTTGAGCTTCTTGTATAGGTGTGTAAATTTAAATTCGTTGTCCCGTATTTACTGGACTACAAAAAACGTCCCCTTCTAATTTGATTTCTAAAGTAGAATCAGATTTGTTGTTTAATAATGTAAACTTAAATGTTGTATAAGGATAATTACTTAACAACTTTATTATTTACCCACCAATTTAAAATAAAAAGCATAATCTTTTTGCTATATATCCATTTAATTTCATATAGGAATAAGAGATCGGGATCTTTTACTTGAGTCCGGAATCCGCCTCCTTACACACCCAGTAGTATGCTTTGCCCTAGGGAACTTTGTATGTTCATACACGCAGAAGAGGTTAGACGATGTCCTGAATTCGGTTTTGCGGTTTATCTGTACTCTTTTAGGATCCTTATGCCTGTTGTAGCGATGAATTCTTTTTACCCTATCACCGCATGTATTTCATTGATGATATATGCTTGTTAGAAAATAAGCGGGACCAATCAATGATGCCTGCAGATATTCATAGACACGTACTACTATACTAGCTATGTTTCTGGCCATAATTTAAGTTGTTCAATGTTATGTAAAAAGATGAAGAAAATATTTAGTTTAAGCTCTTGTTTAGAAGAGCTGTAGGCAGCAGAGGGAGGACGTTAAATAAATCTTTTGGGATACAGAGGGTAAAGCTGGGACTTATATATATACCCATTTTCTTAATGGATAGTTAGGGTTAATATAGGGCGAAGTAAGAGAAAGTTGAAATAATATTTATGGAAGACTATTTGATAGAAGTTGTACTCAGTGAGATTGGGATTGATTATTTAAAAGTTTCCTGCTGAGTTTCATATATAATGAAATAGATAGAATGGAAATATATAAAATGGGGAAGTGGTTAATTAATATATAGCTTATACAAATTAAAGTCGAACACAATTAAAGAAATCAGAGTAATTTAATCATTATTATATGAAATACATGGTACAGTGCCATCTGAGTTATTCAATATTTAGGTTTTATTTAAAAGGTCAAATCAATTTTTAATGAGAGTAAAGGAAGTTAATTTGGGGATATTAATTATAAAACTACTAATACAAATTAATTTCAAAAGAGGCGAGAGTATTTATTATATTGAAGATTCAAAAATTTGACTAAAAGATTATGTTTTATACAAATAAGATAGTAGAAGCGATTAGTAAATTATATCTTAAGCGAAAGATTTAGGAGAAATTTATTCTACTTAAATAAAATTATTTACTATAGAAACCCAGTAGGAATATTGATTTTCATTTATTACTTTATCACACTTATCATTCCTCAACTTTAATAATTTTAGAGTAAACTATCATTTTACTAAATTATAGTCAGTTAGGTTAGCGTAATAGCCGTTTCCTCTACTGGTAATATTACGTTCATATCTACTAACTAAATTTTATTAATGAAAATATTATGTTAATTGTCTGTAAATATTGAAAGAGAACCTTTCAATTTCATTTATATGCCTTGCATCAACAAGCGCTTCTCACTTCACAAATGTCATTTTAGCCATGTCCCCACCGGAAACCCTTCTGCATTAGCAATCTACCTAATTAACTCATATTTCTATGCATATGCGTTCTACTTTTACCTCAGCGTCTGAACTCTAACTTATTATATATGGTCATTTATCACTTCATATTATGTTAAACTCATTCTATACAGTGAAGCATAATTGTGATCCATCAAGGCGCGAGAGCCATCTGCTTTATCCCATTAAAATGTAGATTTGTATTATAATATTACATTAACTAACTTATACTCTAAATAGTGCCATATAATCTAACCTTGTCTCACTATGCCACCTATCTTCTAATTAACTAAATTCTTCTAGTAGTTGTTAACTTTATATAACTAACATATATGATATAATATATAATATATATATAAAAAGAAAAACGATTAGATTACTTAATATACCTACCTTTCACAAATTTCTATTAACATACCTGCATTTAACTTTAATTAAATAATTATTTATACGTCCATATTTATAAAGATAATATGCGACTACAACCTCAAAGTCCAAACATCACCAATTTGAATAAACTTCTACTCTAATCTAGTTTAACCTATAATATCTTCCAAATTTCTTAATCTGTGCTTGAGTTTATCAACATCAAACTCTTTGCAAACTGCTTCATAATCACCTTACGCTTCTTGGAGTTGAGTGTAATATAGCCTATATACATTATACCCATTATATATTATGCGGCCTACCTCGTATCAATTTTTTTGTCACGCCAATGCGAATCTGGGTCATTAAACATATACAGCAAAATTTCACCTGTGAAATTTTTTAATAAAATCTTGGAAAATTTAAGATAACGAGTATTTTTGGTAAGGAATGATTATTTAAAATTTAGATTCATATTTGGACACATACTATTATCACTTACCACATTGGGAATTAGTGCATAAATATGATTAACTTTATTTACCTTATAGCTTAATACACTTTGACATGTCTACTGCTTTTGCTTTTTCGATTGTAAAATGTGCAATCTCTGGAAGTCGTGAAAGTTCTATAGAAGTGGATTTTTCGTTTTCCAGAGGCATATTGAAACACTTTGTCATGTCTGTTTTTCATTTTCTGGGCTTAAAAAGTGTTACACCATTATCAAACGCTGCGGAGTTATTAAAACCTAACCTAGAAATAGTTAAAGGGGCGCGAAAAAGATTATCATTTAAACTACTAAGGCAAGAATGAGAGTTATTTTGGAAATCTACCTCGCTGTCGGAATTGACTTGTGTAAAAAGAGTGTGAACATTTGAGTGATGTTTAAAAGATAAATCATATTATCATTAATTAAATTCATCTAATGAAAAAATAAATAAATTTTAAAACTTATTTTATAATTAAACTTAATAACTAATTTTGCTTGGCGTTCTGCCCTCCTAATTTTTAAAAAAATCCTGCTTTATGTTGAGATACAATTAATATAAAGACCTTATTAATACCTTGTTTCACCTCGTCATATTATATAGTTAAGTTTTCTTATCATATTGGTTACTTTACAGGAGTAGGATAGTCGTTATTAAACACTTGAGGGCTCTAAATCACATTTTTGTAACGACATAGTAGAAGTGTGGATTAATCTTGTTTCATCCAGGAATTATGTTTATTTGCGGTCTTTTGATTATTAATTGACTAAGTTATTTTCTTTTATTGAAAATTTGCAGCTTTCTGGTATTGAGGTATTTTAATACTCCTATGTAAGAAGGTCTTTGAAATTCGCAGAGCCTTTCCATCCTTAATATTTATGATAATTTAATTGTCTTGTCTATTATTTTAAGTCGGTTAGATTGGGACATGCTTTTACTACGGGTTTAGTTAGTGATATAAATCATTTAGAGTTAACTCCATCGAGAATTCAATTTACATCCATGAAGACTGATGTAGAGCCCCTCAAGTGATAGATTTTATGAAGTAAAAACATTAATTTTCGAGTAACAGTTATAAAATGGTGTTTTTGTAATTAATTTATGGATAGACAAAATAGGTAATAAAATGATACTGGAAAGTGCCCTCTACTACTCTACCTATTATAGCAGTTAAAGCATCACGGGCAGGCCTCTCTGGTTAGTTGAGAAGTAATATTTATATGATCTATTGATTTTTGACAAAGAGGAGCCTTTTGCGGTTTTATTGAACGAATTATTTAATTTATAATATATTATCGTAAGTTTTGAAAAAGAATTGATTTACGTGAGATAAGGATTGTGCCTGTAAATAAATATCCTCATGTCTCTCTGGCTCATTAAATTATTTTGTGTTTTGGGAACAGATGCCAAGTATTTTTTGGAAAAGTGGAAATATTGTTGGGACTGAAGCATCACATTTACTTGAGGAATATGGGTCAATTTAGTACAAGCGGCTTAACTTCGGTTATACCATTCTCTTATTATATAACTAGAATTATTTATTTTTTAAGGTTTAGTGGAGATCTACAGAATCTTAAGGGTTTGTGGAATTTCTTGAATTAAATTACACTTCGATAAATTCTATATCTTAGCGTGTTTTTATTAGGAAGGAAAGTGAATAATGGCTAAGATTATTAATTTTAGTCTTAGCACTAGTAAGGTAATTATTATATTTGGTTTATCATATTAATGGTACATTCACTGTAGGTAAAGTACGATCACGTTTGGCAAGTGTAGTTAAAATATAAGAAATCTATACTCTGAATTCAGTAGCTGCTGGACGAGAGAGAACAGTTACCGCGCTTATATTAGGATATACGGATTCAGACCTTTATTCAAGCGAAAATTTCTGTCATTGTTGCGATAGTATTATTCGTTACATGAAATCTTAAACCTGAGTTCTATGCTGTTGCTTATTTGAGAGTACTTTTTAATAGTGAAAGGAACACTGGAAACAAGTGAAAGCTCTTTCGGCATGAATTTCTTAAGATATTCTCATGGAATAAGAATATTTATTTTAATATTATTTCATTCTACAGACTCTGATCTATTTTCTTGTAAGCGGAACCTCTTTTCAGCTGCCGTAAGAGCTCTTTCCAAATTTACAAATTTTACATGGGTTTCTTGAATACAACCAATGAACCCAACTTTCTGTATGAGATTCATTTGAAAAGATCTTGAATAACAAACTCTCAGTATTTTCGTTAACATTAAGAGGACCTCTAATTAAATAATTATTAATCACTTGTCATGAATTCCATGTAAAATTTGGAAATGTTAAAAACATTTGACTGGTTATGACAATTGTCGCTACTTTCTAAGCTCTCTTCCTTTGGGTTTCTTCCTTCTCTTTGCTCACTTTGGTCTAATTTTTCTCAGATCTCTTCATATTGGCACATGTTGATGGAGCTACCTCTTCTTCTTTTCCTGTGGTGTTCAGTAAGGGTCTGTTTTATCTCCAACGTTATTCTTACTTTTTATTAACGATCTCCTCAGATGCACATCTATCTCTATTCATTCTTTTGCCGATTACTCAGCTCTCCATTCTTGCACTTATTCCAAATCTGCTCCCTCTTTTTTGTTTCTAATATTGATTCTCGACTTCAGCTTTCCGATCCTATTCTTGCATATCTGAACGGAATTTTCCGATGAAGTTGCCTTATCCTTATGAAGTTCAACTTTTTAAAAACTCTTACTTTTAAAAAACCCCTCTCACAAACACCTCCAAACTTTCCTATCTTCTTCGATGGCTCCCCGTCTCACCTGTGAATAACATAAACATTCTTGGTCTAAACATAAACAATAAGCTATCTCAGAAACCTCATATAAAAATGATTGCTAAGGTGGCCACAAAAAAGCTCGGAATTCTGTTCAGTTTGCGGCCATTTTTTCTTTCCAATAGTTACTCCTACTATATAAAGGTCTTATCCACCCTTGTATAGTGTACTGTTTCCACATTTGGGGTGGTGGAGGGGGCTCCGGTTCCGCTCTTCTATTGAACAGTGTTAAGGCTATTCCCTTTACACCCTATATCTGCGTCGTGACAATGGTGTTCTACCTCTTTTTCTATAAGTACTACAGTAGCAGGTGCTCGAGGGAGTTGACCTCCGCATTCTTCCACAATGCGTAACCCTCGTTGCACAAGGGTGCTCTTCTTTTTCATGAATCCTGTATGAACATTGGGAACCTCAGACTTGTTCGTTGTGGTGCCTCCTTCATTCCAGCCACCCTTCTTCTGTGAAACTCTCTGCCTTCATCTGTTTTTCCTTCTGCATTTAATCTCCCTCTCTCTAAATTCTCTGTCTGCGTTCACATAAGGGTTACCTTAGGCTTGAGATGGGGTAGGTTTCGCCACAAATTTTTATTATTGTTTTGTTTCATTATTTTGCCTCATTGAAAAGGGTTTTGACGGTGATTGGTGATAACATGTGAAAAAATTTATATATATATATATATATTTATTTATATATATATATATAATTATATATATAGTATATATATCCTATATATATATATATATAGATATATATAATATATATAATAATATATATATAATATATATATATATATATAACTATATATATTATATATATATATAATATATATTTATATATTAATATTAAAGATATATATATGATATATATATATATATATATATATATATATATATATATATATATATATATATATATATATATATATATATATATATATAAATATATATCTATTTTTTTATATATTTACATAATATATTTATATAGATATATATATATTATAATAATATATATAATATATATAATATATTATTATTAATATATATACAATATATATATAGTTATATATATTTATATATAATATGATATATATATATATTATAATATATATATATATATATTAATATATATACCATATCTATATAAAATAATATATATATATTATATATATCATATAATATATATATATTATATTATATAATATATATATATATATATTAAATATATATATAGAGTATATATATATATATATAATTAATATATATATATATATATATTATATATATATATATATATATATATATATATATATATATATATATATATATCATATATATATTATATATAATATATATATATATATTATATATATATATATTAATATATACTATATTATATTATATATATATAATATATATATATATATATATACTACTATATATATATATATATATATATACTATATATATATATATAAATTAATAAACATATATACTATATATAATATATTTATATATTTCACAGGATTTATCTGTAAAAGTCTTATGAACAACAAAATCGAGATAACTATTTTCTTCTTCATTTATCAAATTTTATCTTTTCAGATAAAAAAAAAAATTCCTCACGTACGCTCCAAAAATCTTTTATCACGTAGCCAAAGTCCTTTCGTATTTAATTTAACTATTTACTTCTTCCTATCTTATTTATTCAATAAACTCCACTATCATTCTGAAACTAACGTCCCAATCATCCCCCCCTCTTTCCCCCTTTTTTTTACCTATAAGAAAGCTTCTGTTCATTCTAAAATTCTAGTTATGCCCACTATGAATATCTTTTATTTATTGTTTTTATTTTTTTGTTTCTAGGCACCTTGCGTTACCTCTAAATTTTATGAATAAATCCTCCTCATTGATTTTGTAAAATAAAACTTCTGAAAACTGTTGGACGTTTCCGTAAAACCTACAAGAGCCTGAACCTTTATTTGCCCACTAGAAAATTTTGGGGCAAAGTGGAGACCTTGCATGTGGCGTCTTTGTTGAAGCTGAAGTCTCAAAGCGGAAGAGTATATCGCTGTGTGAAAGCGACTCGAACACGGAGCACTTTCTCCATCGCAGGTGCCGGACTCACATCATTTTGAGGTTACTACGACTAACGGTATCGCATCTTTTTAACTCTTTTTAATTTTTTTAAAGTCAGAATATTTTGAAATATATATATTTTCATTCTCACCCTTGAAATATTTAGCCCATTAATTTCAAATTTAAATTTCATAAGCTCTCTAACAAACCATTATTTTGGGCTATTATTTTTGCTTAATCCTCATTCTCCCAACTAATCACAAATATGGCAGGTGATGATGTTACCACACCCCCCTCTCCTGCACAGCCTATTGCAACTATTACACAAGTCTCTAAGCCAGAGTTGCTTCTTGAAGGGCGTATAGATGGCAAGTGGGTCGGCCCTAGTTTGCTTCATTGGGACGCGAATGTCCGTGAGAACATTGCTCTAAAGAATTGCGTTTCTGAACCCTCTCGGTTGGCTCAGGCGCAAAATCAGATCTCCAACAACCCTAAATCAGAGATTCGCAGGTTTTTGAATGCCTACCCAGAGCTTTTTAAAGTTACAACTTTGGATGACTTTTTGACCCGGTTGAAAGCTTGCATTTTCCCAGACAAGGCTCTTTCCCCCTATGATGCCATGCAACGTATACGAAATTTTCGCTGGTCTGAATCCGACTCCTTCAGCGCGGCTGTTCTCTCTCTCCAGCAGCTTTATTCAGATTTCTATACTACACTTGCCAAACGTGACGCTTCCTACAGGCCTGATGACAAAATTATTACCGCTACAGCTTTCTGCCATTTATTCACTTTCCTTCCTGAAAAACCCGAGATTTATCGAAGAGATTTCAAGAAATTCCACAACCCTGATTTAGATCTCCACAACCAAATAAATAATCTGTTAGAGAAGTCCGAAGGCCGCTTGCATGACCCTATCCGTAATGTGATGCCTCAGCCCAATATCCACTTCCAAAAAACGGCATCTGTTCCCCAAAAATCACAAAATTTTGGCCAGAGACAGGATTTTCAGCACTCCCCCCGCAATTTTCAAACACGAAATTTTAATAATCGTTCAAAACCGCAGGCTCCTCTTTATCAAAATCGTCAAATTCCTCAACCCCAGAGGCCTGCCGTGTGCTTTAACTGCGAGAGAGGAGGGCACTCGACTTCCTATTGCCCTTTCAACCCATACTGCCGAAAATGTTCTTCAAATCACACGAGGGGCTCCACCGCTCAATGTAAAGATTCTCGATGGAGTCCTAATGATCCTAACACCCCGTTAAAGCATGTCCCAATCACCGACAAAATAAAGCAAGACATTATACAAAATAGATGGAAAGGCTCCGGAATTTTTAGACCTTCTTACATAGGAGTTAAACCTCAAACCAGAGCTGCAAATTTTCAAAGAACGCAACCGACTCGCAACAATTCCTGGAGACGAAATCACACTTCCTATACTCAAATGGTAGAGCCCTCAAGTGTTTACGACTCCACTCCTGAAGACCAATATGAAGAAAACTACTATTATGACGAGGAAACAGATGGTCTTTATGATGCTCAACAGCAGGATTTTTAAAAATTAGGAGGGCAGAACGCCAAGCAAAATCTTCCCTCCGGAATCATAATGTTAAAATTTCTTCAGATGTTATTAATGATAATATTACTTTTCACTCAAATGTTCACACTCTTTATACACAAGTCAATTCCGACAGCGAGGTAGATTTCCCAAATAACTCTCATTCTTGCCTTAGTAGTTTAAATGATAATCTTTTTCGCGCCCCTTTAACTATTTCTAGGTTAGGTTTTAATAACTCCGCAGCGTTTGATAATGGTGTAACACTTTTTAAGCCCAGAAAAAGAAAAGCAGACATGACAAAGTGTTTCAATATGCCTCTGGAAAACGAAAAATCCACTTCTATAGAACTTTCACGACTTCCAGAGATTGCACATTTTACAATCGAAAAAGCAAAAGCAGTAGACATGTCAAAGTGTATTAAGCTAAAGGAAGATCATATTGCACATTCCCAATTGGGAGAGTGCAATATGAATCTTTCACCTACCAAAACTCATTTATCTTTCCAAGATTTTATTAAAAAATTCCACAGATCCTGCCTGCATGTTTATGACCAGATTCGCCAGGCGGGCAAAATATTGCACGAGGTAGGCCGCAGTTGGTCGGCAACACTCAACCTCCAAAGATGCAGAGGTTGTATTTGAAGCAGTTTGCAGGGTGATGTGGAAAGCTCAAAGCACAGAATGAAATTGGAGATGGTAACGTGGGTTGAAGTTTTCAATGGTGATGTTGGACTTGGAGTTGAGTCGCATATACTTTAATATGGAGTTTTGCAGATGTTTAAAGAAAATTTGGGAAAGGTAGGCAGTATCAATCGTTTTTTCTTATGCATAGGCCCACACGATTTAGCTATAGAAGATAGTGTGCATATTGAGACAAGTAGTTATTTTATGGCCACTATTAGTAATAGTGGTTGTTAAACAAACACATTTGGAAAGCAAGATGGCTCTCGCGCCCTATAGATCACTTGCCCCTGTAATAGAATGATTTAACATATGGTGAAAAGTGAGTTCCAGACGCTGAGGTGAGAGACGCAGCAAGGAGGTGAGATTAGGTATGCCAAAGGGTCCGGTGGGACATGGCATGACATTTGGGGAAGCGCTTGTTGATACAAGGCATATAAATGAAATTGAAAGGTTCTCTTTCAATAAATACAGGCGAAATAAATTAGTTAGTAGATATGACGTAATAAGTAGAGGAAACGCTTACGCGCCAACTGACATTAGTAATATATTTTACTCTAAATTTAAAGGTAATGAAGTGGATAATGAAACTATTCCTACTGGTTTCTATAGTAATAATTTATTAGGGAATATTTCTCCTAAATCTTCGCATAATTTACTTCCTTCTACTTCTTATTTTAACAATCTTTTAGCTTTTGAATCTCATATTAACTCTCGCTCTTTTGAATATTTGCTTAGTAGTTTTAATATATCCCCCAAATTAAACTTCCTTCTCTCATAATGATTTTGACTCTTTAAATACCCCAAATATTGAATCACAGGGCACTGACCAGATTTCTATAAATGATTTCTCTGATTCTTTTGTCACTTTTAATGAAGCTATTTTAACCACTCCCCATCCATCTTCTATTCATTTAGACTCAGACGAAACTTTTAAATCTCCCTCTCCTGAGTCACTTCCAGCTCCAAATTTTTCAACTTTCTCTACTCGCCCACTACCTAATGCGGAGTCCCAGCTTCCTCTGTATCCCAAAGATTTACGTCCTCCCTCTAATCCTACAGCTCTTCAACAAGAGTTAACATTTTCTTCATCTTTTACAAATGACACTAATTTGGCAGTAGATGTAGACGCAAACTCTCAACCATTGATTGGCCCCGCCTATTTTCTAAACACGCATATATCATTCAATAAATACACTTTACGAAATAAACGCCTTCTCCTTGACTCGGGCAGCAACTCGAGCTTGGCCAGACGATCTCTTATTTTAGAATTAGAAAACAAATTTGCTATTAATATACCACTTAGTAAAACACCGATCACTTTGAAATCAATTACCGGGGACGTTTTTGATCAGATCGGGACAACGATTTTAAATTTACACATAAAGAACGTAGTTGTACCCATAAATTTCATTGTCATTGATGATTCCCTTTGTGGGTTCAAAGCAGATTTTCTTTTGGGAACTAATTTTCTAGCTCTACCTAATATACGTTTTGAGGCGCATAAAAATACTATAGCTGTTTTATCTGACACTGCCTACATTTCAATGCCCCTCATTCCTATTTATCCCCAGCGGCAAAGCAGTCCCACACCAGAGGTACACCACAACACATCTTTACCTCTTTATCATAATGAAACTAGCTTTGTTAATGATTTATTAATTGATACTGACACAAGGTATAACCTCTCTATTATTGAAAAGGTCACTCTTGATTCCTACTCTAAAACAACTTTGTCTGTCAAAGCTCTGTCTTTAGCGAACACCCCCCCCCTCCCGAAAAACTAATTTTAACTTCTGAAAAGGCTTTTCTTCATAACTTTCTCTTTATAGGTGGTGTTATGAGCGCGGTTGATAAAGGTCACGTTCTTTTGGATATTATAAATATGTCAGCAGCACCTCACACGCTGCAAACAAATACTTTTTTAACTATAGCCAATCCTCTTTTCACTCTTGACTCTCCTTTGGACACTTCGCATATTAATGTCGCTTCCTCGTCTAAAGGTTTAACTCCGTCCCAACTTCGTAAAACATATAAAGAAATTATTCAAGAGTCTTTCAAAAACGAAGAAGATGAGTGCGCAACACTTACTGATCCGAATCAACTGGAAAATTTATTGGATCTTCTCATGGACTACAAGGATATAATCGCTTTGGAAGATGATGAAGTTCCTATTTGTCCCCTAACGAAGTTTAGTGTTACTTTGAAAGACGACGCGCAAAGGTATTATACCGCCCTCAATACCGACTCCCCACCGCCTACTCAAAAATATTCGGAGCAGTGGGTTGGAGGATTCGCTGGACAAAGGATATATTAGGCCCATCTCCAGCCCTCATAGCGCAGCTCCCATCCTTGTGATACCCAAAAAGGGATCTACAACCCCGCGTATTGTAGCAGACTATAGACTCCTTAATTCCCATACTGTCCTTTCGCGCTTCCCCCTTTCCGTGCTATTACGGACATTTTACGTCTCTAGCGTAAGTTCTTCTTCCACCATTTCAACGACTTAATACCGGTCTATACCTGCATTGAAATCGACGAGGAGATACAACCGCTCCTCGCTTTCAGAACAACAAGGGGTCAGTATACCCCTACAAGATTAAACTTTGGATTGGCAAACGCGCCCTCCACCTTTGCAAATCTAATGGAGCTTGCTTTGCATCATCTATTAGGTGACGCCTGCAGAGTTTTCCTCGACGACGTTCTTATCATGGGAACATCTCTGGAAAATCACCTAGAAAATATAAAGAAAGTCTTCGATTCTTTTCGCAAAAACAGGCTTAAAATGAAACTTTCAAAGTGTAAGTTTTTGAGAACCTCTCTCCTTTTTCTTGGTTTTAAAATCTCCAAAAATGGAATATCCCCAGATCCTCTGAAGCTCAAGACTCTCACAGGGTTCAAACCCCCAACAAACGTCTCAGAAACGCGGTCTCTCCTTGGTTTTCTAACTTATTTTTCTCATTTATTACCCCATTACTCCCAGACTGTTAAGCCTATTACACAACTCATAAAAAAAGAACAGCACATTTTTCTGGGGTCCTGAACAAAATGAGGCTTTCGAAATACTCAAATACAAACTCTTGTTGCAACCACAATTGTGCTATCCTGATTATACCAAACCTTTCTTTATAAACACTGATGCTTCTAATGTTGCTCTGGGTGCCGTTCTATTTCAAATGGATGATAACAATAAAGAGAAGCCTCTCTCCTTTATCTCTAGATCTCTTTCAAAAGCGGAAAAAATTACCATACTTTGGAATTAGAAGCTTTAGCAATTGTTTTTGCATTGCGCAAATTCCGCAACACGATCTTCGGATACGAAGTGACGATTATTACAGATAATCAGCCTCTGATACACCTCATCAGGCATAGGCAACTATCTGGTAGACTTGAAAGGTGGAATTTATTTATTCAACATTTCAATCCCACCATTATCTACAAGCAAGGAAAATTGAAATATAGTACCTGATTACTTGAGTCGCAACCCACCCGCTTTAACACAAGTGTTCGCTCAAAATACAGTGTTACAAACCACACGCTTCCATCTCACTAAAGAAAACTTCGTAAATGAACAAAAAGCGTGTCCTAGATTAAAAGCTCTTTATGATTTCGCGAAGCCTCTTCTTTCCCATAATAAACCTCATCAGCAGCAGGACACTTCTGCAGATACGTTCCCCCACGTCCTCATTGACGACAGTTCTCCATGTATGCCACGCAAAATCGGGGCATTTTTTGCTCCAGGTGCCGGCATCTCCATCGATATATTCCCATCAATCGAATCTAAACCATGGACTCTCTCCCAGCCTGGACATGTTGGTGTTGACAGAACTGTATATAGGATTCGACCGGGAGACAACAATACATCATTCCCGAGACTAATATCACTGGTGGCAAGGAATATTGCAATACTTGCACCTCCTGCCAGAGGGTAAAGGGAAACAAACCGAAAAATGCAGAAATCAAATCGTACCCCATCCCCTTCGAGCCGTTCTCGAAGATTCATCTCGATGTCCTTGGCCCATTACCAACCTGCAAGGAAACTAAAGCCAAATATATATTGGTAATGAAGGACAGCCTTACGAGATACGTGGAACTTGTCCCCCTCATTCAGCACACCGCAAAGGACATTGCTCACGCTCTTCTGGAAAGGATCATTTGCCGTCATAGCTGTCCTCAAATTATTTTGAGTGACCGCGCCCCTGAGATGACTTCTCAGTTTCTAAAAGAAATTTGCAAACAATGGAAAATCAAAGCTGTTAACATCGTTGTTAGACATCCAGAAAGTAATTCCTTAGCGGAAAGAGCTATGTTGCAGATTGCAAACCACCTACGTCATTATGTCAATTCGAACCATAATGACTGGGGAAAATTAATTCCGTTTACTCAAATCGCTATCAATTCTACGTACAATGCTTCTATAAGTTTCTAACTCCCTGCATTTTTCTTCTGTATTCTTACCAAACAAACGTCTTCCTTGGTGAAACCTCCCAATTATCTTATATCTCTCACTCTTTTACTAAAGCGTTCCGCAACCATCTAAACCTATTCACGCAATACCGTCAAAGACTCTTAGCAGAACAGAGCGGAACTCTCATTTCGAGACCAACGCTCCGTGAACATCTTTTTTGCAGCAAAATAATACACGAATGCTAAAACAACATAGAAGCATCTTCAACACCAATTGAGACTGGCGCTGCATTATTGTTTTTCTGTGCTGGACGTAAAGAACAAACCCGTGGCAGCTAAACCGAAGCTTTTCCCCAAATGGTGCGCGCCCCTTTTCAAGATTAAAGCCAGTTGGACATTTCAATAAAAATTACTTTTTGCTACGTGTTTTACAAACCATCTAAACATTATCGTCCATAGGGCACAACTATAAGATCCACAAACTTAGAGCCTGAAAACTTGTCCTCATCTTGTCCTCCGCAACCCCAAAGTCGGAGCCTCCCCCTCCAAAGACCCACCCGTCTTCCAGGAAAACCACCCTCCTAAAACCCTCTCAAACTAGCTAACCCTACTTCCCCCTCCTCTTCCTCTGCCTACTGCGCTTCACACTATCTCTACTTCCAAAGACAGCTCCCCTCCTTCAATTGCAAACCCGTCTCATCGGAGTCCTCTTTACCTCCTCCTTTCTTGTCCCCACCTCCTTTTCTTCTCCTCCTTCGTCTCATTCTCTTCTTCCTTCACAACCTCCTTCACCTCTTCCAGCACCATCTCTTCCATCACCCCCTCCTCCTGCTCAATCCCCGCCTCCATCCCACGCTCATTTACCACCTCCAAATCCTAATTTTCTTTTCTCCCCTTCCCCTCCTCCTAGGGTAAATTTTAAAGGTTTTCCCTCTACCACACCTCCACCTCTATCTTTCGACGATTCTCTTTCCCCGTCTCAACTTCCAACGTCAGGTTCTACATCTCCCCCACCTGGTTTACCCCCTAAATTTCACCTCAAAGTTGCTCATCCTACCCCGATTCCTAAACCTCCCTTACCACCCCCTCCTCCCATCTCTCAAGGTCCTTTACAACCCCCGTCAGACCTTCAAATTCCTCCCACTCAGGACATCCCTCCTCCACTCCCTATCACATCAGCTAGAAACACCTCTCCTCCCTCTCCTCCTGATGATCATGATCTCCGTGACCACCCACGTCTCGTTCCTAAATTTCCCCAATGAGAACGCCAACATTCCCACACCCCATGGCTTACAGGGAACAGACAACAGCGTACTAGTATTAAGACGGTAATCAGGGAATACTTTACTTCCTCACCACAAAAACATTCCCCTCAGGGTAGAGCGTTTACCACCCCCAAGACCTGCCGAAATCATGATGCCGTATTTATTTTAAAAGTTACACGGGGCGAACTATTTTACATTTATTGTTACTAAGTATAAATAACAAAACACATTTAGAAAGACATTTTCTAACATGAAATTATTGAAACTGTAAAACACATTTCATTCGATAAAGAAAGTTAAATACAAATTAATCATCTAAGATCACTAAATTTTCAAACTTTCTCATTTGTCGCTAATACTCAATACTTACCAACTTCTTCTCATAAACCCTCTCTTTCTTCTCTATTTTCACAGACAAACATGTTGACAAATTGGATCCCCTTCTTTATCTTGACATCAACAATCTTCGCTCTGAAACTAGAAAACACCGAATCAAGATATGAATTTCATCAAGGCTTTGTTTTAAAACAAGCAGGACATTCAAGATTTATCACCAGTTATTTAAATATACATACAGATTTAAGATGCTCAAAAGAACTTTATAATATTATAGTAAATGTTTTAAACAAAAATACTCAGCTACTAACTAATTATATACCGTACTTGAAACAGAGATTCAACAGTAGATTTAACGGAAACCAAACTTCACCTGAACTAAAATACATTCATTCACTATTACTTGAAAACCAGAAACAATTTAAATATTCTCCAAGACCCCTGGGTACTATCTTATTTAAATATTCAGCCTTCAGCACCCAAAAGAGTAATTAGAGGCCTAATAAATGTAGGCGGAACGGCATTGCAATATCTATTCGGGACAGCAACCATGAACGATATTAATAAACTTAATACCAAAATAAACCTATTACAAGATACGAAGAGCCCACCCATTTATAATTTAAAGAGCACAGTCATCAGAATCACTAATACATTAATAGACACTAAAAGACAATGAAAGCTGTTTAACCCAATTATCTAAATGCATCAAATAATTGGAGTTGACATTCTTTGCATGAAAATAAGGAAGCTAAACACGTACTTAAACTTAGAAAAAACAATCTCGAACAACATACACACCCTCATTGTAACCATACAAAATATATGGACCACAGCAAAGTACCAAAACACCCCCTTAAATGTATATTCTTATGATATCTTACACGAGCTTATCAGAAATAGTAGCCAAATTTTACAACACCAACCAATAATACCTCTTACGCACGAATCATTCTACAAGTTCCTATCTCTATCTTGGTCATTTATACACGAAGACGATGCTTACCTTCTATCTACTATCATTCCATTTTCCGATGAAACTTCTTACAAAATTTATAAAGTAATTTCCTTTCCCCACGCCACTAAATGCCACACACCCAAGACTGATGTTAAATAACGAATATCCCTACTATTTTTTAAATCATCAGACCCTCAAATATACATACAGTAAAAGTTTGACAGAAGACACTTGTAAACATTATGATTCAAATTTCATTTGCTTCCCATCTAACCCCACGCAATCACTTGATTTCCAAAACTGTATCATATTTCGCAATATTAAGAACAAATCAAACCACTCATTGTAACTACATTTCCTATCTCTCTGAAGCCCCCTTCAATCTTAAGGTCGGTCATCAAACCCTACTCACTTTCTCTTCCCAGGTCGTAGCTTCAATCTCCTGTCCCAAAAGTCATCCCAGATTAATTACTAGTAACATTTTCCTTCTCCCACAAGGATGCACATTTGTTTCAGACAAATACACCTTCAAGTACCCTTCCCATTCTTCCGTGCAAACAAGTTGGATTAACAAAAATTCTCAACTTCCGGAATACCCACTAGATCATCAGTTCAGAAATTAAATCCCAAATGCTTACTTCTCTGACTTTCCAAATTAAAATAAAACCAATTACATCCCCATTGCCCCGGGCATGCCAGTCTCCTTGACACCATCAATTCACAAACTTTACAAACTCAGAATAAGCATAAAACATCCATTCTTTTTCTATATCCGGATTTTCCATTTTTGCGACCATACTAAGCATCTTAGGAATCTGTTTGGTTTATTTTAAACTTTGCCCTACTCCAGTACCCCCTGCAGCTCCTTCTGCAGCCCCTAGTGTTCAATATACCGTGGTCCCAACGTGCACCTATACCCGAACCAAAATCAACCTCTTCCATTTATCCTGGACTAGAACCCACATATTCAAATCCTCCTGCATAAATTGCATACCTCAATTACCTTTTCCTTTCACTGGCAGGGGAAACTCTTTCACAGGACTTATCTGTAAAAGCCTTTATGAACAACAAAATGGAGATATCTATTTTGTTCTTCATTATCAAATTTTATCTTTTCAGATAAAAAAAAATTTTTCTCTCCTC
>JABUQX010066847.1:0-37248 GCA_015478945.1 Trachelipus rathkii | reverse complement strand
GGTAAGTGAATAAAGGATATGAAGCTAGGTGGGATTAAGTGGTTGGGTGAGTTCAGTGAATAGGTTATATATATATGGACAAGAGAAATTAGTAGAGATAGGAAGAGAGAAAGAATCTATATATATAAATTTTGATAAAAGAACTAATAGAAAAAAATAAGTATGGACGATTTAATGGAAGTGTGTTAATATGTAGTTCCTTTATATATACTCAATTTATGCTGTCAAGCGTGTCCGTAAATGAATATTCTCGATAGTTTCGAGTGAAAGATAGGTGATCTGTTTTATATATTACAAGTTAGGTTTAATAACGAGGACGATAAAGTAATAGATGATGATGCGAAAGTAGATGATAAGTGTTAAGACAAGGAAGTAAATAGTAAATTAATAGATAACTCGAAGAAGAATTTTTGTATGTTAAATAGAGCATAATAGAAGATATAGAGAGTAAGTAGTAATTTATATGAGGAATTAATGAAGGTCGATTATGTTGCATTGTATGATACAGTGAGTATATAGCGTGTCAAAGAATGTTATTTTGGGGAAATAGATGATCTAGGACGTTATATTGTAGGTTAAGTTTATCAGTAAGGATAAGAGAGATAGAAAAGATGTAGAAGTAAAATCATAATGGAAATAAAATAATATAAATCAGAGTATATATATTTGTTGAAGTATAAGTTTACTTCGGTGAAACAACTTATAAAAGTGTGAAAAGATTATTAGTTCCATGTTGTATATAAAGGATAGAGGTTTATTTGTTTGAGAACTTGAGATTAGTAAAAAGGGGATTAACCCGGGTTTATATAGGTATATTAGTAGATCGTTTAATATAAAAAATCTTGTATATAATTAACAATTAAGGCGATGGAACAAAGTGTGGTCTAAGTGAATTGAGTATAATAATGATATAGAGGTTCTGTGATGTTGGATTAAATGATATAAGGTCATATTAAGTATGTTACCTTAGGGTTATATGGATGTGAAGTAAGGGAGGTTTGGTGGAGATTAGGTAATTATAAATAAAGATAAGGAGTTGTAACTCAATAAAAGTAAAGATTATGGAGTAGAAAATGAAGTTGATCACTAAACTCTATTATCAATTTGGGTCATTCCCAAGCATGAGATTAAGAGTTTATTAGGGTAAATTTGAAGGAAGGGTAGACAAGTGCTATTATCGTGAGCAATAGCAATTGATGATTTAAAATTGTAAACCATTATTTGCATATATTAGGACAAAATTATAGTTGGTTTAGAGTATATGAGAGAGGTAGAGTTAATATAGTATGTGACAGTGAGTGTAGTGTGCTTAAGGAATTCAGTGAGTGAGTGTTAGGTAGACAGTTGTGCGACCATTCGTCTCTGTCCATCCTTAACATCACCAATACGTCTCCTCTTTCTCCTACTCTACTACGTCTCAGCTTTGCGTCTGTTCTTCTCTATCCTTCCTCGTCACTACCTCTCTCTTTTATACGAACGTACTCTCTCATGTCTGCCACCTGGGTTACCTCGAGTTTGAAGCCGCATGGAATTCAAGTCAGAGATTTATTGTGATGGTGGATCTTGGTACCAGTTTTTGTCAGGCATGTGGTAATTGAGTAAGGGAACCAAAAAGAGATTGTGAGAGTGATATTGGAAAAGTGGATCAGTGTTTTTGGAGCACCTGAGAGGTTTTTTAGTGACAATGGGGCTAGAGTTCCAAAAGAAGAGATGAAATACTCTTATGTGAAAGGGACTATTCAGTAATGATGCTCAGAGGGCACGCTGCAGAAAAGTCTCGGGTGCAGCCCCCAATAATAAATTGACTCAGTGTGAGAAAATTGTGCGGCTTACTTTAAAGTGATAGTCATGAGGATGAAGGCAGTGGATCGATGGAAGGGAGCTGAGAGCAAAGGGCTGAGTCTAAAGTTGGGCGGTTTCAGCTAAAAGAATAGTACTGTAAATAAAGATGCGTTATTCACCAAATGCAGGTTGGGTATATTTGGAAAAAATGTGCAGGTACCCAATTAACACATATGAAAGTGATAGGGCAAAGGTGTAGGCTGGCCTAGATGATGGAGCAAGTGAAACATGGCTTATAGGCGATTAATCTTTAAACACAGCGATCACTACATTCTGGATAGAAAAACATCAACATTCAAGCAAGAATCAGATGAACGATTAAAGAGAGCAATGATCCAAGGGCTCAAATACACCGCTGTAACTCACCAGTCTGGAAGGTGGCAAGGCTGGAAAATTGGGGAAGTGTTTATTGATAAAAGGGCGAAATATACATAAGACGAGTTGGAGGGGGGCCAGTGCGATATGAGGAGGGTAATTGGCAGAGTACCAGAAGTTACCGCCACGATATTGTGAAAATACACTTTCCGTAGGAATTTATCGTTTCCAAAAAAGATGTAATTTCTATGTGGTTTTCACTCATCAAAGCTTTAGCTCAAATATGCAAGGGTATTACCTTAATAGGATGATAGGTTAGAAGGTTTGAGGAAGAGAAAGAAGTGAGAAATTGACGGTGTGAAACAACCCGTTTTATAAGAGTGGTTAGTTATTTTGTAAGGTTGAAATTTGTATAAATAAGAATATCGATATAGTGATCGAACACCAGTATTGGAACATGTTTACTGAATAGTGGAAAATGATGGATAGCTGAATACAGAAACTAGAAGAAGGTAAAAGCAAGAAGAAGATGAGAGGTAGAGTAATGATAGTAGTTGAGATAGTAAGTCGGTAATTTAAGGTTGAGTATATGTATGATAAGTAGGATTACTCTACTATTGCATCGATAAATATAAAGATATAAGAGGGAATAACTAGATGTGAAAAGTTTTTAAAGAGTAGAGGGTCGCATGTGTTATTATTAAAATAGCGACCTCAGGTAAAAAATAGAGTTATATATAAAGTATATATATATTATATATATATATATATATTACATAGTTTTCTCATATATATATTATATATTATATAATATATTACTATATATATATATTATATAATAATAAGTTAAATAGGTTTAAATCAATTACAAGATAACTATATTATGTATGATAAAACTCATTGTAGTTTAAGTTATGTAATGTGCGATATATTTATTTAAATGATATTATAAGGAATGTATAGAGTGTATAGAGGAGACAAGTGAAGTGAGAGTTTAGGATTAGAGATTGTTATATAATAGATAGAGATGGTTTACAAGCAAATTTGAATGGAAAGTTGATAAGGTGTAGGTAGGTTGATAGTGAAGTGTATCAATAAACAGCGACTCCAGCAACTTGAGCTTTAAGGTTAAAGAGCTATCGTTGGACGAAAAGAAAATCTCTATGAGATGGGTTATAATTGATAAAAGTAGCTGTGCTCTCCTCTCTCTCGTCTCTCTTCTCTCTCTCTACTCCTTCTCTCTCTAATGAAGTGACAGGCATAAATTATGTAAGGAAATATGTAAAGCAAGGCTGGTGGCTAGGGGTTTTGAGTGAAATTTGAGGCAGGTAGAACTTGTATGATACGGAGTCACACTACGTTGACTGGTGATATATAAGTTAGTTTATAGGACTCATATGTTCTATAGGCTATATAATATAAACTGAAGTGGATATGGATTTATGTCTCAATATCCGAATTGATAAATGATAAAAATAAACGGTATAACAAGTATATTACAGTATATATATTATATATAGGGTGTCTTTAGATAAATAAAGGATAAAATATGTGTCATGCCTTCACAAAATGTAAAAGCGATAGGAGAATAGATGTCATAGTTTGGAGAATTATGAATGGAAATAAGCGTGATTGTTAATGGTTACAAGGATGCTGCTAGTGTCGTTGTAATGACAAGTAGTACGCTTGTGATATTATAAAGTTAGGGGTGTATTATGTTCGTAAATATAAGGCAATGCTAAATTATGTGTTGTTTTGGTGGAAGAGAATAGAGGTAAGATTAATAAGGATATGTGTACACCATGTTTGATGATATTATATTATTATATGTTCGGTTAATAGATCGAAATGAGTTTATTATAATACGCGCTTGATCAGAAGAATGTAAAAAGAAAACTAGTAAATAGGTATCTGAAGAAAACAGAATATAAGTTTCATAAGTACATAGGGGTAAAGATACATGATGAAAAGAATGGTTGAATTTGGTTCAAGAGAGAAGAATGATATATAATGAGAATGAATAAAATAAATATACATAATAAATCAAAAGAGATTATAATGGTTTAAATTAAGGGCATGGATAGAAAAACTAAATTAACTGTGTAATTAATAGTCTTTTGGTATTTGAGTGAGAGCCAAATGAATTGGTTATGTTGAGGCAAGTCAATAACATAAAATAAAAACTAATAGTAAATAAAAAGTGTTTAAGATTTTTGTCGTGTTGTTTCTCTGTTAGGTGTAGGTCAGGTTAAATCTGACGATATTTTTATAACACTAAAAGGGTAAAGGAAGGAATGGACTACATACAGAAGGGAAAAAATGAAGAAAGTGAACTGATTTGGAAGGCGAGAAGAATGAAAAATGAAAAAAATGAGGGGATATGGTTGGCAAAATTAGAGAAGGAGATGCTTGAAAGTCGCCAAGGTAGTTATTATCAAAGACTGACGTACTCATAATGGAACTGAGAACGGGAATAGTTATAGAGTGTAGCGAGTCGCCCGAGGAGAAAAAATCTCAGTACGCAATCTGCCCACTATTCTGATATTGTGTCGATTGAAGGGGGCACGTAATTTGGTGTGTGCAAGTAGATTTGTTTTTTCTTATTTTGTAATTTCTAATAAAGTGTCAAAATAAATGATAGTATGCGTACGGACGTTGCTATGTAGATTGCTCTTGACTAATTGTGAGGCTGGAGGCTATGGTTTGGATTCTTGAAGGTACACAACATATGATTGTGGTTTTCGTGATACACCGTTGTTACGAGGAATCAGTTTGAGTTTAAAAGAAAATATTTATGTAGTGTGTTTTATGAGTGTGAAGGGTGATGTTATTACTTACATGAGTATAAAAACCTCGCAGAGTTGCGGTGTATTACTCTAGCAACCTTATCCTGTTGTAGATATACCAATACCTCTCTTTGGTGGTGAATATAGGTGATAATGATATTTATGATATATGGTAGAAATTGGCTGATAATAAAAAGAAAAGTTTAGGAGATGGGTGAGGTACAGTTTAATGAGCTTGTTAAGCCGACTGCTGTTTACGCAACAATGAGATGGAGTGATGGGGTATAAAAGAAATTTTGTTGAAGGAAAAAAGTTGCTGTGGTCGGAGAGATAGAAAACTTTATTATAGTTTGTATTTTATTTGTTTGTGAAATTGATTATTTTTTGATTTTCCAGGCATTTTTCTCTCTTCAATTGGCTGTTTAAGCTGTACTTTCTGTTGTATATGTTATACTGCCTACGGCTTATTTATGTCTTGAGCTTGTGCTCTGTCTATATGTAATTTCTCAGTCAAATTATTATATGATGTCAGAATTCATTTTTATAGTCGTGTGGGTTGAAAAATATGCTAAAAACTCACTTTTTATTTATTTTATTTCTTCATCATCTGTACTTTTTGTTTTTTTAGTGTTTACGAAAAGTTTAGATCCCTTTCCGGTATATATTGCCCTAAAAGAGTAATTATTCTAGTATATTATAGTAAATTAAGGATAATAAACTAGTGTTGGAATCCTCTGATAGGTTGAGTAAGCATATAGGTGAGTAAGTTGGAATAGGAATGATCCAACGATAAAGGGCACGCAGGATTCACTGTCCGGAGGCCCGAGGAGGGTTGCCTGGGTTTTCACAGTAGGTGTATATTCCCTCCCACTACGTATTATTTATAAACGTTAAGTATAATATATATTTTATATATATTTTTTATTTATTAGCTTTATGCTCTTTTTCTCAACTCAGACTTGAGAATAACATATTGTACTTTTAGTCAAGCATACCAAGTGGAATACGCCTAGTGTAAATTCAAAAAGGTAGACAAATTCATTTTCCTTTAGAAAAAGGTATTCGATTATACAAGAGGGACGGGTAGCATTTGGTGTTGTTTATCGTTAGATATAGGACCAGTTTTAATCATTATATATAAAAGTATTACTACAAGTACTAATACTATATTTGGTATATAGTATGATATTTGTATATAACATTTATATCATCAACTAACTATATATATTTCATTTTAACATGTTTTGATATAATAAAATTCTGAGATTATTAGAAAAAAACAACTTCTTATATATAGCAAAATTATCTTTTACATTTAATGGGATTTCAATAAAAAATATCAGATATATATATATAAAAATCTAATATATATTATACTATTTATTTATATATACTATATTCTACATATATAATATATATAATATAAATATATTATATATATAGATATATATATTATAGATATATACAGATATCTAGAATGTATCTAACAAGTGTTTTATATAATACTCTCTAAAATAGTATTATAAAGCTCTTAAAAGTTTCTATAAGTTTACTAATTGAGTTCTATAATCATATATATTTTTTTTAAAAATGTGAATCCTATATGAAATTTCTGGGAGTTGTACCTTATAATAAATACCTAATTAGATCGCTAATATTTAATTTATTACCTTATACTACTTACTCCTATCATAATATAATATCATAATATCCTATTTTTTATATTGAATAAATAACGGTATTAAAGGACAAGAAAAGAATAAGATTAAATAAATAATTATTATTTATAAATTATAGTATTATACAATAATAATATAATCTAATTATATTATGCTAAATACCAAATATATAAATTAATGATAATTATATAATTATATAATATATAAATAAAATTATATATATTAAGCATTTTAAATAAGTGCACACTTTTTACTTAGTTTATATTCCAAACGTTTACAGATCAGCTAGAATGTTTTAAATTTCAATATATTTTAAAATTAATATATTTTTTAATTAATAATTAAATAATTAAATTAATTAAATCAATTTATATAATATAAATAAATAATTATTTAATTAATAAATATTATATATATATAAATATAATTATGATATAAATATAATATAATACAAAATATAATTGAATATATTTTAATATTAATAAATATAATTAAATATAATTGAGTATATCTTGTAAAATTCATATGAATATAAAATAATATTTCAATATTAATAATATATAAATTATATATAGTAAATATAAATATATATATATTAATAATTATATATATAAATATTATAATATAATTAAATTATATTCTAAAAGGTGAATATAGAATAAATGAAATAATTTAAAATAATTATTAATAACATATAATAAAACAATTTCATAACATTGCAAAAGAAATTTATAATATAAATAAACTATATAAAATTAATAATATTATAATTAAACATATATTAAATATAAATTTAACTGAATATATATAAATATATATTAAAGGTGATAGTAAATAAAAATAATATTAAAACTACATTTTAAATAAATGGTCAAAAGTGATTAGTTTAAATGACAAAGGCTCATTCTATTTTTACAAAGTGATACTCTCTTTACATTACATGATAGATATATACAGAAAAATATTACAGAAAATGGTTTTGTGAACATTAACTATTATATTTTATTTGGATTATAAAAAATAGATATTGATTTTAAAATTTATATAATACTAATAATTATTTATTTTATTTTCAATGTAACAAATGATTATATATATAATAATAATAATATTTATTATGTATTCCTATTTGAGTAATTTAATTATAGTTTATAAATGTAGGAAATGTGTAAAATAAATTTAATATAATATAATTAATAATTGTTGTGAGATTGATAATACATTTGATGTATGTAAGTAAGTAAACTAACTTCAAATAAATTTATCCGATGCTTATAATAACCTGTTAAGATTTCAGCATGAGCTTTTTGTCTTTAGGCGATTTTATCTAATTATATATTTAAAACATTATAATAATAATAATTATATAATGATATAAATAAGTAATGGTTCTTGATTTTAAATATATATTCCTAGTATTCAAATATATAGATAAAAGTGATATAAATGAATATAATGCAAAATTTCACCCGAGAGTCAAGAGTTCTCAGTCGAATGCTGATGTTAAAAATAATATTTAAAATTAAAGTGATGTTTAGAATTATATAATAGATTATAAATTATTTAATTAATTAATTTCCAGTGAAATTACTGGTCGAGAATTTAAAAATAATTAACTCATATATAATAAATAGATACAGAGTTGAGTTCTAAGAAGGTAATCCAATATTACAAACACTTACCCTGCTGCAACATGATTGATTAGGGCACTTTAAGTTCAGAGTATGAGTGAATCATTATGCCTATTGAGACACTCAGTGCGAAGGAAACATTGGCGAGTCGTTGTTTCAACTTGCACAATTCAAAAGCACATTCATCTACATTTACTTTTTCAAAATTAACGGCGTCATTCATACTCGTCCGCCAAAACGCTCGCTGCGCTGTGATCAACTTCCATTGAATATAGTGTCTTCCTTGTATTCTACGATCCCCCTCACTTCTATCACCTCCTTCTCATTCTCTTTTTCAATATCTCTCTCCACTCTCTCTCTCTCTCTCCCATCTCCTTCGTCACTCTACCTAGGACTCTACTCTTCATCTCATAGAGACTTCTTGTCTCATCTCATCTCCTCTCTAACCTCTCTCTCTCCCTACTCTCTCTCTCTCTTTCTTAGTCATGATATGATCCCCTATTTAGAGTATGAGGGAGTGTGCGTCTCGAGTATCACTACAATATGGCGTGATGCATTTGCTATAGAGGAGTATGACCAAGTATCGTAACTCTTTCTCTCCTATTCTATAGCTGGATGCAGCCGGGAAAGGAAGCGGACATACATACACACCAGTAGAGCAGTTTCTATCACATCACACTATTAACAGATTACACCAGATATGTAAAATCAATACAACATCCGTGCCATCCGGCGCATATCAGTAAAGATATTTGTATCAATTAAAGGTATCTTTCACTCTCTAGTTAATACCCGAGATCAACCCAGGTGTTTTCAGTTCACGTGACTATTTCCATCGACATCTTATAGCACTAATGTTACTCTTTAATCGGATAAGCGGTACACACAGATTTACTTCAGATAAACTTTAATTTTGTTTCTTCAGCTCTGGTTAAAATAGAAGAAAATTCATCCATATAATTATGGTATTACGTCTAAATACAATTGGCACATCATACCACTACTATTGTTTCCAACAATATATATTATTTCTTTGTATATGTTTGAATCCAGCCTTCTCACGTTAACCTTTGTATTATTTATTTGGTTAGTAAGCATCAAATACTAATGGCAGACCTCCTAATAACCATCTAGCTTACCACGCTAATATTGTTAATCTTGGTACAAAGAAATGTAGAGTTTAAATCAATTTCATACATAGAGATAAAATGCTTTGTTTTTAATACAGAAGTTGGATGAGACACTTAACCAATTTAACCTCTTATAATATGTATCTTCATTTCCAAGCTTCGCACTCACTATCCATTTGCCCTGTGATCATAATACCTCCTCTAAACATATATGCACAAGAGAATATCACCGATGAAAGCTTCATACATTTCTCCCGGTTAGTCCTCAATCGGATGGGTGGGATTTCACCTTCACAGGTATGGTTCCGTCAATCAGCACAGTTTACATTCGGACACTTCACATTGAAAAGAACACTTCATATATTTTACTGAAGTTCTCTCAGCGTGGACACAAAAGAGGGTGCGGAGCATTTCCCAGTGTTTAAATTTAATCCAAAAACATATTAATATAGAAAAATATAATATTAACATGACAAATTATAATTTAGTATTTAAATCGCCCAAGATATTTATTGAATTATTATCGAAAGTAGGTTATCAATTTATTATAATATATATATATATATATTATAACTATATATATATATATATAATATATAATATTTAATATATAAGTATTTATATTATAAATTAACTATATAATATTAATATCATTTAACAAAATATGGGAAGTAGGATCAAAATCTAAACTACCTTTTATATCATGCCCAATCTATCTTACCCAATTAAAATGTCTTTTATCATAGTGCCAGATCTATCTTACCAAACTGAAATTACAGAAAATATCTACAGTCAAATGCTGTGGAAATTTAAAACTATTTTTTGAAAATAAAATATACTTTGATAATAATTCTTAATTATCTAGTTTTTTTTTATTCATTCTTTTAATGAATAGATGCTTGTTTAAATACTATTTTTGTATATTTTCAGATTATTGTAAGTACCTGCTGATTTTCGGCATCTAAGGTTTCGCTCTTTGAAGCATTAAACATTTCATAAACTTTTGTCCAAAAAAAAAATTTAAAACATTGTTTGATTTAGGTATTACTTGAGAAATATGTAAGTGGTAAAGAAGATTGCATTTCGCACGGGCCTTCAGCGAGGTGGTAAATATAATAGAATGATTTGATAGTTTCAGGAAATGTACAAATCACAAGCACATAACAACAATTCAGTTTTGAGATACCTTTAAGAGAAGAGAAGATCTTTCAAGAGACACTAACTGGAAACCCGTTAGAATGGAGAACAAGCATTAGAATAGAGATAACTCTCAACACTCTTGTGGCCACTTTAATAATATATATACGTATATATATTATATCTTGTTACTGCAGAATTATTTTTATATATATTATATTAATATATATATATAATAACATATATTATATATATATAATATATATATATATATCTATATTATATAAGATAAAATATCTAAATTTTCATAGAGTTTAGTTATTTCAAATATTTATTATATATATATATATATATATATACATATAATAACATAATAATAATACAACTAACATAATATACCTATCATATACCTACCTACAATAATACTGATACCATATGATGTTATACACTACATATAAGCATAGATCCTTACTAATAAGTGATACAATATATAATACGCTATACTATTCAATTATCGATACGTTAATGAACCGCGCCCTATACCAATATCCCTAATAAAACCCCTATATAATACTAATACTACTAAAAAATAGTTATATATGATTTATGACTAAGTGTAACTATAGTCGTCTGATGTATTGCTAAAAATATAAATTATATCTTAAATTTACAGAATAGTTTTATAACTAATATATATATATACAATGCTAACAGACATTTCTGTGAGCAGAAATGAGCCGGCATTCGCTGTATGTCAGACCCTGTCGTATAAAAAAGCCGCAGGTATTATATATATATATATATATAACTGACAGACGTAATCCTTCCTGGGGAAATGGTGATAATAGTTTGATATTTTAATATATATATATATATATATATGATATATATATAAAATATATATATAAAAAATTGTAATCACTCAATAATATATAAAAATATATATATTAATAAAATATTATATATTATATGATAAATATAATTTTCGAAGTCGGTAATCACTCAAATTATATAATAATATTTACTAATTAATTATCTTAATTAATTGTCTTCTCTAAAATGGATTTTTTTTAAAAAAAAAATTAAAGAATGATACTAGTAAAATTAAATGCCTTTTTTATTATTATGGGAATTAACATAGTCTTCATTGTGTCAACACTTAACCTAGATTTCTCCTTTGACCACATAATCATCATTACAGAAAATATTCTCTCAACAGGTGCTGTACTCCCTTGAAGATATGGAATAAACTTTATAATATTACAAAAGTTTTGAAGATATAGATATGCCCATTTTGAAAAAGATATCTGTACCCATCTTTTAAACAGGAATGTTTTCTGTATTCTATGTATCTAACTGACTTGCAATTATAGTTCTTAAGAGAGTACACTGATCGAATACGCGAGGGTCTTCTGTTTCTGTGTTTGCAGAAAGTTCCTCCCTCTGACTGTCAAGTCTTTCTTTTCATCCAGGTGTCTTCCTTTATTAAATAGTGAACTCGTGAAATTTAATTTCAGGATCCTTAGTAGTATGAGTGAAGGAGAAGATCTTAGGGTAATACAGTTGGGTTAACCGTAATATTGTTAGATATATATGATAGTTTGTTTGGGTGCGCAGGACATCTTCGAAGGGAATGACCAGTTATGTACTAAGTTGGTAGAAGTACAATAATTTTCTTAGGTTAAAATTGTTATTTAACATGTATGAATAATGTATATGTGAAAAATTATAGGATAAAGTGTGAAAAAAGATGTGTATATATGACCTTCGGGTAACATAGTTGGGATAGTAAGTTCGATTAACACTAGTATTGTTAGGTAGAACAGTTTGTTAGGGTGTACAATACATCTTTGAAGGAAATGGTCAGAGTTATGTACTACTTTGCCACGAGTACGTAACTTTGCTTAAGTTGAATTTGTTACTTAACGTTAATGAAAAATGTATATGTGAGAAAAAATATCGTGTCTTTGATAGGTAGGATATTTTATTAATTTTAGTATTTATTAGAAGTTCAGTAGGTTTAGATGTTAGGTTATACTAGCTTTGTTAAAAAATGGTAGAAACACAGGTTAAGGTTAAGATTTGATGGGTGATATTAGATTTGGTAGAGAACTTTGTTAATGTCCGCATTTATTCATCTTTCAAAATGATGTTATATTTGATAGGCAGGACACTTTAATAAAGGTAGCATCAATTCATAGTTCAAAATGTAGGCTACTTTGATAGGTTGGACACCTTGCTAATGGTTTTGCTAGATATTACTACTTTAGTTCCGGATAATATTATAGAAAAAGTATGGGTAGGCTAAGTTTTGCTGCGTAATGATAGTAAGGTTCGTGTCTTATTCATAGTTCCAAATGTTAGTGACTTTGATAGGTATTCATAGTTATTAATTCACAGTTATTCATAGTTTAGCATGTTAGATATGTTCTTAATGTTCAGTCTTGGTAGCATATAACGATTAAAGGTATAAATGTTAAGTTTATTTGTTACGTTAGGAATGTATTTTATGTTAACAGTATTGATTTGTAGGGTAATTGAGAAATATTGTTAATTATTAAGAAGTTCATATGTTAGATACGATATGTTATGATAAGTTACGTTGTTAGGTTAGATAGGGTATTGGTATGTTAAACGGATATATAATAATGACACAGTCTTGTTCGTGATAGCATTTATTCTAATCTAGTGAAATTTGGCAAAAGCGCATGTACCGGTAATTTTTCAACATCGCATTGTTTTTAAAGTAAAACTTATGAAATAATAGAGCTTATAAAATAAAAGTCACATGCTTTTTAAAAGTCTCTTCGTAATATATATATATATATATATATATATATATATATATATATTATATATATATATATAATATATATATATATATATATATATATATATATAATATATATAGATAAAAATATATATATAATATATGTATATATATATATATATATATATATATGGCAAATTTGTAGAAACTGTACTGTTAGTAACGAGTTAAAAGTTTGGTTGGTTTTTAATTTCGCGTCTCTCGCTCTCTCTCTCTCTCTCTCTCGCTATATATATTTATATGCAATCGACGATATTTTTATCATATAAATTAAGTAGATAGGGGCAATGCTCAGCCTACGACTATCCAGATCATAGTGACTGAACGAATAAATGTGAAGCAACACATCTTCATTACTAGAGCCTTTTTTATATATTTAGATTATTTCATTATTAATTGATTTTTTGATTTTGAAAGTATTGAATATAATATATATATATATAAATATTAATAATTATATATATAATATATATATATATATATATATATATATAATATAATATAATATATATAGATAATATATATAATATAAATATATATATTATATATTATATATAATATATAATATATATAGGCAAATTTGTACAAGCTGTACTGTTGCTAAAGACGTAAGTTTGACGAGTTTTTAATTTTGCGAAGTTCCCGTGAAATCGTACGAAAATAATTGGCAATTTTGAGTTCGCAATTTTTTTGGAAAAAAAAGGCATTTGTATTAGGCATTATTTTGCTTTACTAATTTTAAATATTTAGTTAACAATAATAATAATTAATAATATAATAATAATAATAATAATAATAATAATAATAAAATAATAATAATAATAATAATAATAAAATAATAATAATAATAATAATAATAATAAATAATTATAATTAATGGCCAAAATCCTAAGATACGCAGGCAATAATATTTTTCGTAATTTTTTATAAATTTTAACTTGGAAAATTAAGCTAGGCTTAGAATAGCGTGAGGCTTTTGTTTATAATTAGGTCTTTTTACGTGTTATTTTGCAGTTATATTAAAAGTCTTTGCATGTTGTGGCATTATAGATGGTCAGATTTTTTAATGCTCCACAGTATGTAGCTAGAGAACGGCTGATCCATACAGTAAAACAAGTTATATATTTGGAATCAGCCGAATATTTAAGGATGGGATTAACTTTTTTTTTTTTTTTTTTTTTTTTTTTTTTTTTTTTTGAAGTAAATTTTTTTTTTACTAAAGGAATCCCTAGGGTAAACCGCAAAGATGGCAGAGTCGGTCTCTCGGCCTCCCGGTGACGACGGGGGACTAATCCCCCCTTCCGGGATGGTCTCCGGAACCCCGCTCTTTGTCTTTGGGTGTCGCGGGTTCCTCCGACCATCCCTCCGGGGTATGAAACGTCCCCCCTCTTCCCCCGTCGGCTCGAGCCCCTAGAAAAACTAAAATTTTCCAAAAAAACAATTATTTCACCAAATTTAGGGGCTCGAGCCGACGGGGACGAGGGGGGACGTTTCATACCCCGGAGGGATTGGCGGAGGAACCCCCGCGACACCCAAAGACCAAAGAGCGGGTGTTCCGACCATCCACGGAGGGGGGATTAGTCCCCCCCGGCGTCCACCGGGGCCGAGAGGACCCCGACTCCTGCCATCTTGCGGTTTACCCTAGGTATTCCTTTAGTTAAAAAAAAAAAAAAAAATTTACTTCAAAAAAAAAAAAAAAAAAAAAAAAAAAAAAAAAAAGTTAAATCCATCCTTAGAATTTTTTCGGCTGATTCCAAATATATAATTTGTTTTACTGTAGGATCTGCCGTTCTCTAGCTACAACTGTGAGCATTAAATATATATATATATATATATATATATATATATATATTTATATAAATATATAAATATATATATATATATATATATATATATATATATATATATATATATATATATAAAATATATAATATATATATATATATAATATAATATATATATATATATATATATATATATATATATATATATATATTATTATATTATATATATATATATATTCAATATTTCTCAAAATCAAAAAAATCAATAATAATGAAATAACAATCTAATTATATAAAAAAAGGCTCTAGTAATGAAGATGTGTATGCTTCACATTTATTTCGTTCAGTCACATGGATCTGGAGAGTCGTTAGGCTGAGCATGCCCTATCTAACTTAATTATTATAAAAAATTATCGTCGATTGCATATAAATATATATAGCGAAGAGAGAGAGAGCGAGAGACGCGAAATTAAAAACCAACCAAACTTTTAACTCGTTACTAACAGTACAGTTTCTACAAATTTGCCATATATATAAATATATATATATATATATATATAATATTATATATATATATATATATATATATTTATATAATATATATATATATATATATATAGATGGTCAGATTTTTTTAATGCTCACAGTATGTGGCTAGAGAACGGCACCTACAGTAAACCAAATTATATATTTGGAATCAGCCGAAAATTCTAAGGATTGGGATTTAATTTTTTTTTTTTTTTTTTTTTTTAATTAAATTTTTTTTTTTTTTAACTAAAGGAATACCCTAGGGTAAACCGCAAAATGGCAGGAGTCGGGGTCTCTCGCCTCCCGGTGGACGACGGGGGGACTAATCCCCCCTCCGGGGATGGTCTCCGGAACCCCGCTCTTTGGTTTGGTGTCGCGGGGTTCCTTCCGACCATCCCCTCGGGGTACGAAACTCCCCCCTCTGTCCCCCGTCGCTCGAGCCCCCTAAAATTAAAAATAATGTTTTTTTTTTTGGAAAATTTTAAGTTTTCTTGGGGCTCGAGCGACGGGGGACAGAGGGGGGACGTTTCATACCCCGGAGCGGATGGTCGGAACCCCCGCGACACCAAAGACCAAATGAGCGGGCGGTTCGGAGACATCCCGGAGTGGCGGATTAGTCCCCCCCGTCGTCCACCGGGAGGCCGAGAGGACCCCGGATTCGCTGCCATCTTGCGGGTTTTCCTAGGGTATCTTCCTTAGTTAAAAAAAAATTTTTTTACTTCAAAAAAAAAAAAAAAAAAAAAAAAAAAGTTAAAATCCCATCCTTAGAATTTTCGGCTGATTTCAAGAATATATAATTTGTTTTACTGTAGGGGCTGCCGTTCTCTAGCTACATACTGTGAGCATTAAAAAAAAATCTGACCATCTATACATGCACACACTGCAAAGACATTTTAATAACTGCAAAAAAAACACGTTAAAAAACCTTAATTTATAAACAAAGCCTCACGCTATTCATAGCCTAGCTTAAGTAAAATAGTGTGTCAAAAAGTGTTTATAAAAAAATTTTACGAAAATAAAGTAATAAGTATCTAGGATTGGCCTATTTATTATTATTTATTATTATTATTATTATATTATATTATTATTCTATTATATTAATATTAATTATTATTATTATTATTATTATTATATTATTATTATTATTATTATTTATTATTATTTATTATTATTATTATTATATTTTATTATTATTATTATTTATTATTATTATTGTACTAAATATTAAAATTAGTAAGCAAAATAATGGCCTATACAAAAAGCCTTTTTTTCCAAATAAAATCGAACTCCAAAAATTTGCAATATTTCGTACGATTCACGGAACCTCGCAAAATTAAAAACTCGTCAAACTTACGTCTTTAGCAACAGTACAGCTTGTACAAATTTGCCTAATATATATATTATATATATATATATATTATATATATATATAATATATATATATATATATTATATATAGTATATATATATATATAGATATATATATTATATATATATATATATAATAATAATATATATATTATATATATATATATATATATAATATATATTATTATATATATATATATATATATAGAGAGAGAGAGAGAGAGAGAGAGAGAGAGAGAGAAAAGTTCATTTAAAATAACAATTTTTTGAGTCTTTTCTACTACTATTCGGGTTATGGTGAGCTAACTAAAAAGTTAACTTTACTACTTTTGGATAGTAGAATGAAAACTACTACTTGTAGTAGTCAAAATGCTTTTTAGTATAGTAGTAAAATGAACTTTTGCTCAGTTGTATAATTGACAACTTAATTTTAACTACTTTTTTATACTTTAACTAGTAGTAGAAAGAAGAGTAGTAAATTTTACTACTGGTTTGAAGTCGTTAATTTACTAATTGTGTAGTTGTCATTGTTATATATATATTCCACGCATTGACCACCATCAAATCAGACACTTGAAATTACTTCACGAAAACTCCAAAGTAGACCCACACACGTCATTGAAACTCATTTAAAGATCGATCCACATAAACTCGATCACCGGCCAGTCTGGAGTGGGGATTCGAACTCTCACCACTTTAGCTTACGGTATATGGTCTAACCACTAGACTACCGAAGATAATGGGATCCTATGATCAAAATTAAATTTTTATATATATATACAGTATATATATTTTACTATAAAAATTATCTTATATATATATATATATATATATTATATAATATATATATACCTTTATATAAATATATATTATATATATATATATATACGTATAATATAAAACTTATATATATAGTATATATATATATATATATTATATATTATATATATATAATATATATATTTATATAATATATATATATATATATATTATATATATAGTTTCAAATAGGGTTCGACTGAGGTCATGGAAGTCGATTTTGAGGCGTTTGGAGCATTGAATCCAAGTCAAAAATGCCGACCTGACTTGGATCTTCTTGCGTACTAATCGTTACATTTGACGCTCTGTAATTGACGTACAATTAAGGGATATCATATTTGGCTTTGGCGACCTGATCTCGCCAATCAACTTTGACCATATTTGAACTTTTATCAGGTGTAGGAAAATCTTATACACCACAAATTTTTCCCTTCCCCTCAATTAAGGGAAGTTCTGGTTGATGTGTATCACCCTCAAATTTGTATACCCTACTTATATAGGGGGTAACATTAACGTAGAATAACAAATAGGAAAACCCGTCAGAGGATGAAATTTGGAGATTGCATAGAGGAGGAAGGAGGAAGGAGCAAGGAGGAGTCGGAGTCGGAGCCGGAGTACAAGGAACTCTCCCTGCGGAGGGGAAGGGGGTCGCTCGCCTGAGAGAGAATTGAAGAAGAAGAAAATGGACGAAATGCTATAAGAGAAGTGGAAGAAAGGAGACGTTCGTTAGTCAGAGAAGTAGGAGTTGGAGAAGGAGTCTACGGTCAGTGTCTAAACACTAAAACTATGCTTTCAATTTGCTTGATGACTGATATTATAGCTACTACAAAAATTAAACCTACTTCCAATTATAATTTCTGTATAGTAATAACAACAACCTATAGTTACTTAAATTTCCTTTGATAATTTTACCAGCAAATATGGAGTAAATATTTTTTCACTGGTAGTCAAACTAACATTCCAAAAAATAGTAATTGTAACAATTACTAAGTAGTCGCCTAATTTATTAAAATCGGTTATCATAATTACTACGATATCGGTGTTGTTTGTAAATGTTACGCAGAAGTTAAATTTGATGCTATAGGAAAAAAAAACTAGTCACCAGTCTTTGGTAAAAATATTTAAAGTAGTAAAAATGTCAAAAGTAATCCATTTTGAAAGTAAATTGAAACAACTCAATAAAATAGAGTAAAAAAATTAACCACGTAAAATTTCGTAACAAAACTACTGCATTCGGTAGTAAAAAATATCGTAATAAAATAAAATGTTTTACATTGCACCTTCTTACTACTTCTAAGTTAGTTTAAACACTTTAACTTACTAATTTCTCTAAGGGTATATATTATATCGAATATACTATATATATATAATATAATATATATATATATAATAATATATCTATATAGTATTAGTATAGTTATATATAATATTATTAAATATAGATTATATTTATAATATATATTATATATATAATTTGAATATTATAATTAAATATATATATTAATAATATATATATCATATATAATATATATATTATATATATATATTATATATATATATAGTCTTATATATATAAATATATATATTAATATATATATATATATAATATATATAATATACATATTTATTATATACAGTATATTTATTATTATTATATATATATATATATATATATAAATATATATATATATATATATATATCATATAATATATATATATATATTATATATATATATATATATTATAAATTAATATACTATATCTATCTATATATATAATATTAATATATATAAATATATATTATTAATTTATATAATATATTATAATTAATATATATATATATATTATATATAATTAATTAATATATATATATATTATAATATATATATATATATATCTATAATTATATATATTATAATATATAATATATATATATATATATATATATATATATAAATATAATTATAAATAATATATATTGAAGACATTTCATTTTACTTTTATTCGAGTTATATCGAAAAGTTTAGGTTTTTTTTTGTACATTATTTCTTAGTTTTAAGTTGATATTATATTAGTTTTACAAATGCTACAAGCTACTAGTCTCAACGTAGATGTATTCTATATATTGGTCTCAGTTGATGATTATTTAGTGGTTAGTTTTGAGTGAGATTAAGGATATTATTTGTATATTCATGTTTCGTTTAATAATTTTACTTATGGATAAGCTCATGAGATTTTAATTCGACCTGCATTATGTTGTTCAGGAAGAAAATGCTTGGAAAAAAAATTAGGAGTCGAATATTCAAACATTCTATCTATGATATAAATGATGTTAGCTGCTTGAAATCCGAAAAACGCGTGAAACTCCGAAAAACGGGTTCCAAACCCAAAATTGGGGCTCGAAGCCTCACGATTAATGTGGGTTCATATTACTAGCAGAAATCTTAGAATCGAACTCAGCAGGAGTAAACATACCCTCTGGTCAGACGGAGTCGAAAAATGTTTAAAAAAAAGCCAAAATATGATGTGGTTGCCAGATGTAGTGATAGATCTGGCCACCCTCGTTGTGATCGTTTGCAGTCCTTATACGGGGACCCCCATGTAGGCCTCTTGTATATAATATGAGCGTTCCGTAAGGTCAAGGATGACACCACCAACCTATAAGGATACCAAATCTAAAGGGGAAACTAACTAACTAACAATCCTTAATGGGAGGCGGAAAAGTAAAACTTTAAGAAGGGATGCAGCTCCCTACAGGGAGCGCAGACTAATGTAACCTCATTTACTTCAAGGTTGCGTCATCACCTATAAGTATGCATGCTAAATTATATTCAAAACAGAACGCAATACGATCATTAGAACTCCAAAATTGTGAAAATTCGAACCCTAACCCTTTGTCTTCAATAATAATTAATTCTCACTTAACCGTCGTTGAATGTAAAGGTGAATCGTACAGCGTACTCATTATATTTGATTTCAAATTTCAAACTGATTACGATATTCTAAATAGGACTCGAAAATATAAAATTGATTAAGTCATCCCAAATAACTTTTAGTCCTTCTCCTAATACATTCTAATGTATATACATTTGCTCTAATTCCGAAGTGTTTAACTGTCATTAATTTTTCAATCTATTATTTATAGTGTCATACTCTCAATAATATTTTCTATTTAGTTGGGCTTATTCTCCGTACCAATTTAGATAAATTCAAGGATTGAAAATCCGACCCCTAATATCCCATCGGATCTTCAATTTTAATTCAATCACGTTAACCTCGGGTTATGGGTTGACGATTGAGAAACTCTGAATGTTATGGTAAGGTGTATTAAATCTCTCTGCGAGAAGAAGTAGGTATATTGTTTTAGTTTATAATTTAATAATACTTTATCTTCGATGCATTAAGAGTTAATTTCATAAATTATGTTACACAAAGATTAGAGAAGCTCGATAAGAAGAATGTGCTAATCTGACAATGAAAGTATGATTAATTTGCGTTGGTGAAGTCGGTCTGCTCATATGTGGATCTGTTTCAAGTATTTCTCCGTGAAGGGGTTGCTGAAAAGGTATATGATTCAATTATTTAATTGGTCACTCTTACTTCCATCTTATTGGTATACTTTTAAAATCTAAATTAAAGTTGTTCTGGGGCTTATGGAAGAATGAAGAGGAAAGAGATAAAGAAAGGAAGTGGGGAGAATTAAGAGTTGAGAAAGCTATATAGTGAAAAAAGCGTTAGCTATAAATAGGAAATCATGCTATGAGAGCAGCGTATGCAAAATAAATCAAAGCTAAATGTGAACAAGGATGGTACTTTAGAAAATAAGATGGTTAGGAAGGTGATTAGATTTTCTTGCAATAGGGAGATTTGTAAGTCATTTATGTAATAAATTGTCTCTGGACAAAAGATTATTCATAAGTATACGAGAGTTGTGGTAGATAGAGATGGTAATGGTATCGTAGTGAAAGTATGATTAATTTTGTGCTAGCGAGGAAGGAGAAGTTGAGGTTTGTGATGAACGTTAAATCAGTGAAGGGATTGGGAATGGGAATTATCGAGAGAATCATCATGATGTTTATATATTGTCCGGTATTAAGTTAAGTGAGGTGCAATATGGATGGAGAGAGGAATAAGTGATTAAAAAAAAGAAATCGTGTAATAATTAAGTAGTGAGATGTTATACGCTCGAATAAAGTTTAAAACTGATAAATAGTATTGTGAGTGAGTACTTGAAATAATCCAGTGAATCTGAACAAGATGAAACCCTTGAACAAATCTGAAACAAATGAAGGCAACTCTCATTAGGATAGTGCAGGAGAATAGTTGTAGATGTGCGACTAAAGAATACGAAGTAAAAAAGATGTAAAATAGTAGAGATTAGGTGCCATTTGTAAAAGAGGCGTGATGCAAGCTATTTGAAACATGAGTTATAAAAGAGGAGAGTTGAATGTGTTAAAAGTCAATGATGAGGTATCAAAACAAAGATGCATAAAAGTATATATAAGGAAGAAAAAAGAAAGACAAAAGTGTGTATTTAAAATTCGCTTTAATTTACTGTCTTTAGAAAAAGATTAGTCTTGATAAATATTTGTTGGATTTTTGAACAGGTTTGGAAAGGAGGATGAATGGGGAACTTACAAGGGTATAGGAAGCTTTCTTCAGTGAATAAAGAATGTTATTACGTGAGAATTAGGAACGGAAGTATGGGGAACGATTTTGTTTAATGAATACGTCAGGATGGTACTTTACTGAATTGACTTGCGCGAAATGGCCATGAGAAGGGAGTGTGGAGGGAACACTTTGAAAATCTGCAAAAACATTTGGCAGTTTAATGAGATTGTTGGCTAATGTGTTAATATGTGGTGTGTGGTTTGATTGTGTGAAAGAAGAAATAGATATCTTTGTGGTGTATAGATGAATAAGGATAATGTAGTAGGGAAGAAGTAATAGTGTAGTGAGTGAGAATTGATTGTGCAATAATAAGAATGGATAATTCTTACAGTGTACAGCATGGGTATCTCACTGGCTTTGTGAAATGAATCAAGAATGAGGATGGGGTGAGATTATATTCATGCACATTTCAACACCATAGGTTGTGTTGAATGTATATGGAAAGTGCTCTCAGACAAAGTTTATATGGGAGGGTATTGTCGAAGGATTTGACGAGGACAGTATAATAAATGAGCCCTGTTATCAAGTAAGTGGTAAAGATGGTTAAGGGGAACTATAGCAGTCAGAGACATATAGCTTTGTGGATAGTTTTCTATAAAAGGTATTGATAATATGCTAGTTTTTGTTTCTAAAATAAAGTAGTTTACTAAGATAGCACTAGTGAGGGTATTGTTTTAGGTCGGAAGAGAAACAGAGGAGGTTTAGAATACTCGCAGTGGTAGAGGTTGTATGTAGATCAAATTTTTATTATTGAAATCATATTAAGAAAATGAGAAGAAAAACGAAGAATGAAGAATGAATTATATAAAAAAAACTGTCACTCCCCAGATAAAGTCGAGTGGTATCTTTTTTCTAGGAAAACCACGTATATCCTAATGATACGAGTGGGAGCCCAATCAGAGATAAAGTGTATTAGAGAGCGGTTACAGGGCCTACACTCGGCTAAAATCCGCTGGACGGCCTATGACCACAATACTGCGGATGACGCCAGGAAGTTTTTTCCTTCACTATAATTTAGTAGTTATCAAGAGAATACTAAACCACTAATATGTACTCATTATATATACGTATGAAAAGACTGCAGCGAAGGTCTTAGAACGTATAATATGACACTAAACTACACTTCTCTCGCTTATACCCAACACCTAAGTACTCTGATAACCTGGGCTCCCTCGTGCGCTGGTGCGTGGCTAAGGTGACTTGTCATACTAGTCTGAGCTAGTGCATGAGGAGCGCTCTTAAGAGAGTGGGAAATTGTATATTTGATGTTTTTGTGTCTCAGTAGACATGTTTATTGCTAGGCTATAATGACAGGATTTTCTAAGAAAAATATTCAAACTCTATGGGCCAGGAGTTAATTGATGTAATATCAGAGTTCTTTGTGGTAAGCTTCTGGAACTGTGCGAGATAATATAATATTCCCACTCGACCTTATTATACTAAAGTTTAAAAGAGTCAGTGTGTAAGATAAATAAAGTGAGTTTGAGATGAGCTGAGGTGATGGTTTAATACCAATATTGCTCTATTTTAGTGGAGAGTGAGCCCACGCAGGTACTCTCGCTTTATGCTTGCCTTGGCACTAATTAAAAAATATTAAACTGAGCCACAATTAAATGTGGACGTATAGGAAAGGAGGAGGACATCGTGGAATATGAAGCGGGATTGATAGATGTATTGGGGATTCTGAGATGGATATGAGTGAGGTGAGAGAAAGATGGCAGAAATTTAGGCCAAAGAAATATTCGGTGGTTGGCTGTACAGGGAAGTTGACGTACGAATAATGGAAACATGGTGTGGGGGGTTATTTTTGGCCCAAAGAATATACCTTCATACAGGGAAGCCTGAAAGTAGTAAACGAGAAGGATTCTTCATAAGTACCTTCCAAAAATCAGAGGAAAAATACCATTTATATCAGGTATATTTGCTCACAACAGTTCATTCAGAGGACGGGAAGGAGAGGTTTCATGTATTTGGTGGAGGAGATTGCGGGAGAGCTGAGACGAGGACATGCTGCATCTACTGATGGGTGATTTTAATGCTTGATGTGAGGAAAAAGAGAAACTAGATGGAGAGGATTATGGGTCCACACGGAGAAACGAGAGAATCCAGAGGGAGAGAGGAGGCTCATAGTATTTATGTATGAGAAGAATTTTAAAAATTATGATATGGATATTTCAAATACATATTAGAATTTTCAATTTCATGTTGATTAGGGGACCAAAAACACGAAAGTTTTGACCAAAATATCCCATTATCGACGTTTCAAGTGTCGGATTACAGGACGGTGGAGGTGTTAAAGTTCTTCCTGGAGTCAGTTTTGAAATCCGATCATAGACTAGGTGGTTGCTGAAGATGAGAGTACAGGAAACAAAGTGGTAGGTTGGAGGAAAAAGGAAAGTAATTAAAGTTGAGACCATGAAAGATCATAGGAAGAGGGAGGGATATGTGAAAAAAATAAAGAAAAAGTTGAAGAATGTGGGAGAAAAGAACATGAATCTGCAGGAAATTATTAGTGAATCAGTGGAAGAAACGTTGGGAGTAAGGTTCAGTGGAGGAATGAGGAAGAAACACTCTATGTGGTGGAATGAGGAATTGAAGTGGGCAGTGGGTGAAAAGAACAAGAAAATGATAAGGTGGCTGAGAGCAAGAACAGAACAGAGAAGAGCTGAATACGTGATAGCAAGAAGCAGAGCAGACATAGTGAAACGGGAGGTTAAAAAAGCTGGTGTCGGAAATGATGCCATAAGAATTGGGAGTGAATGCAGAGGGAGAAGAGAAGAAGATTTACAGACTATCAAAAACGTATAAAAATTAAAGAAGCTTTATAGTATCAAAAATAAGGAAAGAGAGGTACTTACAGCACAGGAAGAGGTAAATAAGAGATGGACTGAATATTTTGGAAAACTCCTAAATGTAGAAGAAGGGAGAGATCGGGAATAGGACCAATAAATGGGAGAGGAGACAGAGGAGGAGAATCTAATTACGATGGAAGAATATGAGGAAGCAACATCAAAAATGAAAAAAAGGAAGAGTGCCGGGTGTAGATGGAATAGGAATAGAGTTGATAAGGAAAGGAGGAGAAGAACTGAAGAAGAAAATAGTGGAACTTTTTAATAAATGTTGGAGAGATGGTAAAGTTCCCGGGGGATGGTGAAGAATAGAATAGAATAGTGATAGAATAGAATAGTGATCTTGCCCATTTATAGAGGAAAGGTAAATACGGGAGAGTGCGGAAATTATAGGGGAATAGGTTTGTTGGATAACATAGCAAGAGTGTACGAAAGAATTTTAGAAAAAAGATTAAGAGGGGTGATAAAAACACAGTTAGGGGAAGAACAATATGGGTGCAGGAAGGGCAGGAGTACCTCGGACCTGCTGTTTGTTTTAAGAATAGTGTTGGAAAAGAGCTGAGAATTTAATAAATCAGCATATATATATCATTCTTGAACCTGACTCATTACCCAGAGCCAGATTTTGGAAGATGTTGGGGGAGGTGTACGGAGTGGAAGAAAGACTGAGGAGAGCAATACAAATGTTGCCTCTGAGTGAGCTGTTGTGAGTGCAAAGTGAGATTGGGTTATTTAAAAATGAAAAATGTTTGAGTGAGGAAAGGTGAGACAGGGCATTGTCCGTGTGCTCCAACTGCCTCTCTACATATCGTCCGCGATGTATATGATAAAAAAAAAGTCAAATAGAAATTTCCGACATCTGGACGTTCTCTAGTATCTCTCAAGCATACTCGAGCAACTGTAATGCTGGTAATGACGTGGGACGCTCGCTCTGTGTGATCCGCTCTCTTATCAATGAAGGAGCTCCTGAATTTACGCTCAAGACATTGGATAATGAGAGCAGTAGTAGAGGAAAGTGAGGGAAGTGGAGATCATAATGCATGATGCAAGATCTCTCTCTCTCAATTAAGAGCGATGAGAGATATAACATGAGTGGAATGTGCTCACTAGTGGTAAGATTATATATCATGAGAGACTCAATTAAACTCTCCTGTAGCGGGATAATGGAACTTCTCTCGCGACGCCGCACCGTCACTCAGCATATCTTTTTAGCTCTCCACCTCATTCATGGATCTTCGAGTGGAGTGCGAAGCTATTACAACAAGGTGAGAAAAAAAAGATTTGACACATGCGGAAATGAAGGTCGAGAGGTAAGAGTGAAACGCCTTGAGTGGCTAAGGGAGAGAGCTTGACGTGACGCCTGTATTGAACAGAATTCGGCGAGACTGAGATGGTAGGGGCATATAGTGAGGATGGCGGGAGAACGAATGGCAAATAGAAGGTGGAGGTGGAGGTGGAGAGTGGAAGGAGAGGCCGAGAGGAAGACCAAAAGAAAGATGTATTGATTGTGTTGAGAGAATCCTGAAGACATGGACTTCCGCGATGCGTCAGCTGATAGAGGATGGTGTGCTTCTGGAAAGGACTGAGTGGAAAATCGATGTTTGCTCCGCTGACAGACCGTAGGCCTTCCTGAGGGAAGACGTAAGTAATATATATATATATATATATATATATATATATATATATATATATATCTATATATATATATATATATATATATATATATATATTTATATACGCGTTTGGTTTGTATTCATTGTCAAGAAAATATTTGATGTGAACAGTGTATGTAATAAATCGTTTGTTAATCGTCGTTTTGTATCTTTGTACAGTACGTTTCGATCTCAACATCTACTTTGCATACTTTATTGTGAAACTTTGTGATAAGAAACAGACGTTGGCTACTCAAAGTGTTGTGCTTTTGCCTTTGCGAGGAGATTTTTCTATGGTAAATGGCTTTTTATTGTATAAAATATATATATATATATATATATATATATATATATATATATATATATATATATATATATATATATATATATATATATATATATATATATATATATATATATATATATATATATATATATAAAGTTTATTTATATATTTCTATTATTGTGAATATATGCTATGTTATTTTGTTTTTTTTAGTGCATGGTGGCTTCACGTGCCTGTATCAAAAATCCTAACTCTTTCAGTTACATCTGCGGCAGTTATACAGTAACAAAACAGCAATGAAAAACAACAGCCTTTGCTACAAATGAATACAATGCATATTTTGGTGTTAGATTGGAAGACCAAGACAAGACATGGGCCCCTCACATTGTATGTTCCGTGTGTGTTGAAGAACTGCGTCAGTGGTCACAAGGTAAGAAACAATCTTTTCGCTTTGCAGTGTCCATGATCTGGAGGGAGCCTCAAAATCAAGGCAATGATTGTTACTTTTGTTCCTGTAATATGCGAGGCTTTAACTTAAAAAACAAATATGACATTATGTATCTACAGGTTAGATCCGCAGTACGTCTTGCGCCCACAGAGTAGGAATACATGTTCATTCTGCGCCCGCAAACTTAGTTGATGCTTGTGGTGATTAGGAAGTAGAGAGTAAATCTTTTGATAATAATAGGGACCAAGATTATGTTTATAATCCAGTTGTGAAGAACAGCTTTTGTCCGAATTGAATGATTTGGTGAAAGACTTGGGGTCCTCTAAAGATTCAGCAGAACTTTTAAGCTCACGGAGAAGGAAAAACATGTTAGCCAAAGGGACGTTGTTTTCATGGTTTATGGATAGATAGAAAGAATGTGAAGTTTTTCTCACAAAGAGACGATCTAGTGTTGTGCTCTGATGTTCCTGGACTAATGAAATGTTTAAATATTAACGTATATACATATATATATATATATATATATATATATATATATATATATATATATATATATATATATATATATATATATATATATATATATATATATATATATATATATATATATATATATATATATATATATATATATATATATATATATATATATATATATATATATATATATATATATATATATCTTTCTTTTTCTTTTTCTTTTTCCTCTCCCAGGAAGGATTTTTCATCCTGTCAGCCGCGCAAGCATCTTTCTCCAGACATCCCTCTGCTGCACTATTCCTCTTCTCTTTAGCACTCTCATTTTTGGTAGCTGACATCTTTCCAGAGAGTCCTCCACCGACTCCGCCCATCTCTTCTTCGGTCTTCCCCTTGGTCTTCTGCCCTCTGGTGTCCATTCCCATCTTCTTTTCTGGCATTCTGTCCTGCTCCATCCTCTCCAGATGTCCCCACCATCTCAATCTCCCCACATCCATCTTCAGTATCATCTTCTTCACCCCTATATCTTCTCTAATTACTTCATTCCTTATTCTGTCTCTCCTACTCTTTACAATCATAGTTCTTAATACCCTCATCTCCGCCGCTTGTATTCTACTCTCCTCTCTTCTTGTTGTTGTCCATGTTTCCGCTCCGTACAGCAGCGTCGGAGTCAGTATACTGTTAAAAATCACTTTTTTAACCTCTATTCCGATGTTTTTATCTTTCATCATGGGGTATACCACTTTCATAACTAATCCATACTTTCCATTCTTCCTCGTAATCTCTCCTCCACTTCCTCCCCTTCTGCTAAAACATCCTCCGAGATAGTGCAGGTATTTACCACCTTCACCTCCTCCCCTCTCACCCACCATCCTCATCCCCTCCTCATTTCCTCCAGTTGTGTTAATATCTCTGTCTTCTGTACGTTCATCCTCATCCCTCTTCCTTCAACTCCTCCGTAAACAACTCTACCACCTCCTCTAGAATCGTCTCCTCTCTCTCGCTCCAACATACCTATCATCCGCATATGCCATTATGTCCCCTTCAAATTCTCCCAGTCTCTCCCTCACTTTCCATATCACCACGTCTAAATATAATATAAACAGTAGTAACACTCCCCTGCTTCATTCCTGTTTTCACCTCAAAACATCTATCGTTCTCGCAATCAGTTCTAACATTACAACTGCTTTTCTCATACATACTTTCTATTGCCTTCTTTAATCTACCCCTCACTCCATAATTCCTCTCCATAGCTCTCCAGAGCTTTCTCCTTGGCACCGAATCAAATGCCTTGCAGGTCGATGAGCGCTACAAAGAATCTCTTGCCATATTCCAGCATCTTCTCCGAAACCATTCTTAGTGTGAATAAGAGGTCCGTCGTTCCTCTTCCTCTTCTATACCCGTACTGTTCTTCTCCGAGTCTCGGCTCTACCTTCTCTCTCAGCCTCCTCTCCAATATTCTTTCTTATATATATATTTCCTTATATATATATATATATATATATATATATATATATATATATATATATATATATATATATATATATATATATGCTATATATATATATATATATATATATATATATATATATATATATATATATATATATATATATATATATATATATATATATATATATTATGCGTTTTGTGCTTGAAGGCATCATAACAAATGTGTTGATTGCATACGTTTTGGCAATGATAAACTGCTATAAAATATATGGAAAATGTGTTCTTAACTTATAATCAGCTCGTTATAAACAGTTAACGGTTTACAACTTTACATTATAGTTATTATTATTATTATTATTATTATTATTATTATTATTATTATTATTATTATTATTATTATTATTATTATTATTATTATTATTATTATTATTTATTATTATTATTATTATTATTATTATGATTATTATTAATATTATTAATATTATTATTATTATTATTATTATTATTATTATTATTATTATTATTATTATTATTATTATTATTATTATTATTATTATTATTATTATTATTATTATTATTATTATTATTATTATTATTATAATTATAATTATAATTATTATTATAATTATAATTATAATTATAATTATAATTATAATTATTATTATTATTATTATTTTTATTATTATTATTATTATTATTATTATTATTATTATTAGTGTGTGTGTGTTATTATTATTATTTGTGTGTGTGTGTGTGTGTGTGTGTGTGTGTGTGTGTGTGTGTGTGTGTGTGTATGTGTGTGTGTGTGTGTATTATTATTATTTAATTGAAATAAAACTTTCTTTTGTTTTGGCAGTATTATTTAACATCTCCTACTCCTTTTCCTTTAAATTTCTATTTATTTAAGAATTAAATTCTTTAAACACATTTAATTATTTATTGTTTGAGCTTTATTTAATTTCCATTATAATCTTAATATTCGCTTATATAATTATCCTAAAATATTCAGTCAACCTTTGACATAATAGAAAAGTTACCTATTTAAGTATTTTAATAAAAGAAAGTTATTTAAATGTTATGTTGCATTTTAATGTTGATATATTTTTAATAAATTTAGATTTATCAGCGGTATCTAAATTTAGCAAAAAGTATTAAACATAAAATTCAATAAAGAATATTTAGTCTTCAGTATTATCATTGGTAATTATATAGCAGAATTGCTATATCTCAGATTTTTACTAAAATCGCAGCATAGAATCTCAAAAAAATTATAATGAAGAATAAAAAAAAAAATATCAGTTAAATTAAAAATCACTACGCCAGAAGTTACTTGACCAATCAAAATCTTAAAAAAAAACTCCCCCAGCTTCTGGTCCAGACAATATTTTTAACCTTCACATTAAACACTTTGAACCAACCGCTATTTCATCCATTACAAATATTTTCAACAAATCTTGGTCACTCAACTATCTCCCTCCATACAGAATAAAAAAGCAATAATCATACCCAAATTAAAAACCAAGAAAAGACCTCAAATTCCCTTTCTTATATCGATACGTATCCCTCCTTTACTTCTTATGCAGATTAATGAAGATCTTACTCACCAAAATCCAACCCACTTTCACTCCCCAAATCACCAACATAGCTTCAGAAATCTCACTCCACCTCAACAGCTCTAACAAACATCACACAAAACATCATAAACGGATTAAACAAAACTCCATCCCACAGAACAATACTCTTAGCCATCAACATTAGTAAAGTCTTCTACACAGTACCCAGACACACACTCATCCAAATAATCCTAAACTTTTCCTTTCCTAACAATTATAAAAAAAAATGGCTAGCTAATTTCATATCTGGATCCACGTAGTGACACAGGTGTCCACCAAACATCAAATCTCAAAAACCATAAAATTGAGAAATGGAGTCCCTCAGGGCGCCATTTTGCCCTCATCCCTGTTTAACCTCTTTGCAAATGACATCCTCACTCCCCCATCTCCCAATTCATAAATTATAAGCTATGCAGATGACATAACCAAAATCATACCAGACCCCTCAGTACCCATCGCTACAATTTATACTCAGATTTACCTAAATCATCTAGAAGCTTTGTTATCTTCCAACAGAATGTCAGCCTCTGCCGAGAAATCATCAATAACCTTTATAACCACTGACAGACACAAATCATCATTACACCCACAAGTAACTCTAAATAACTCCATCATCCCCCTAAACAAAAAAAAAACAAAATTCTAGGTATAACCTTTGACACCCACTTCATCTTTACACCTCACATTCAAACCATCATAAACACAGCAAACAGAAAACTAAATGTCCTACGAATTCTATGTCAACACAATTTCAGCAATAAGGCAACCACACTGACAACTACATACAAACAATTCTCAAGAACTACAATCAACTATGGATCAACAGTCTGGTACCCTTAAATCTCATCTACCAACAGAATCAAAATACACAGAATACAAAATACTGCCCTTCGAACTATCACAGGCTGTCTGAAAACCATTCTAATTCAACATCTTCATGAATAAACAAAATTTCTCCCCTTTCAGGATCATTTGGACATGATATAGGAACACAATTCTATGCCAGAGCTCTCGACCCGACCCACCCATGCCACAACTTCCTACAAGATCACACTATACATTGTTTAAAATCCCCTTCCTCCTCCGCTGCCTTCTACTACGGCGAACTCTTTAGAACCATAATTTAAAACAACACATATCTCTCAAAACATATTCACACATACTTTAAGCAACAATACCTAAACAATCGCCCACAAAATCACCTCATATACTCCCGCCTCCCTGAAATATCAGAAACACAAAATACACTCCCAAAAATGCAAAATCTCACTTTCTAGATTGAGATCCGGGCATCACCAAGGCCAAGGCCTTCAAGAATACAGACACAGGTTTCAATTCCAAGACGCACCTCTCCACTCTGTCGAAAATGATTAATAGAGGCTGAAACAGGCTCCTCTAAGATGCCCCCTACTCACTCCTTACAGAACACTATCAGATTTCCTTCCTGAGAGACCTGTGTCTCCGCCCGATAGAGGTCGCTGGGTTTCTGGATATATATATATATATATATATATATATATATATATATATATATATATATATATATATATATATATATATATATATATATATATATATATATATATATATATATATATATATATATATATATATATATATATTCGTATATAATCTTACTGGAATAAAAGGGCATAAAATAAATAAATAAATATATTTTGGAAATGACACCAAATTTAAGAAACAATATATATATGTATATATATATATATATATATATATATATATATATATATATATATATATATATATATATATATATATATATAATATATATATATATATATATATATATATATATATATATATATATTATACATATGAAAAATTATTTTTCTAGCTCTATTAACAGCAAAATGAATGATAACTTCCGTTTATATTTTGTGGCTATGATGAACACTCATTATAGTCAGATTTGTTGGTCTTTCCTCCACTGTAAAATTGGGAAAATATGTTTTGAGCCTTTTCAGAGAAGAGAAACATCTTTCTGGAGTGCACGTTGTGAGTGAGATAGATGCTAAAATCCTTAACTATCCAAATGTGACTGCATAGATCAAGTTTGTTCACAAAATTCGTAAACCATTTAAAATATATTGATGGAATCATTTTACTATGATTGGTAAGGATGGATTTGTGGCTCATTGGTTTAAAAAATCATCAAGAAAACTAATTATAATTGCTTGATTTATTTTCGTATTACATTGATTCTGACACTGGGCAGACTCATTTCTTCATTAGAGAAAGCCGAAGTTATTTTGCAACTTTGCAACTTCCACAATTCTTCAAAAATTTTCATTGACTTTTGAGCGAAAATATTTCAAAACAAGCATTACAATTTCAGTAAGATTAAAAGCAGTTGCTGTCACTTATGATGGAGACTGTAATGTGTTACATAATGGAATAGTGAAGGAGAATAAAGTTGAAATTATAATTAAACTTATGACAAATTCACCCGTGATTGCATATTTGGAAAGATTTAAGGCTTTTGAAGAAGGTTCAATATCTTGATCCATCTCATGTTCCTCGAAAGCTTCAACAATTGCTTTTGAAACTTCTCTAAATTGTACCATCCATCATAATATTTTCCACCGACCTTATTTCCCATATTCGTGTCAGTTTTCTCCATCTTCTCTTCTGTTGGAAAAAAATTTCTATTTTTTATAATAAAATAATTTTCACTTTGGTAAACCAAAATAGTGCCCAGGTGTTTTCACTGTGCCAATAAAGTATAGTATACATGAATCTCAACAGCAATGAATATGCAATGCCGCTGTATATTTCCGACAGTTTGAATTTTTTTTTTTTTTTTTTACAGTTGTCACCACCACTCACGGGCGGAGCCCTATTCAGGGAGGGGGTGTTACACGCCAAAATTGCATCCGATAGCGCAAATTACGCAGATGAGCACAGACGCAGGCTTTAAAGTGAGGGAGATTAAATTCAGCAGGAAACCCAGAAGATGGAAGAGAAGTTCCACAGAACAGAGGTGGCAGGAAAGAAGGAAGCACCATAACGAACTAGCCTGGAGTTACCAATATCTACACAAAACTCGTGAGCAGACACAGCACCCCTTGTGCTACGAGGGCGACGTAAAGGTGGTGGTACGCGAGTGACAAGTTCCCTTGAGCACCTGCCGCTGCGGTACCTATAGAAAAGAGATAAAGCACGAACGCATCACGCCGCAAAGATAGAGGGTCAAGTGAAGTGGAAAGTACGGAACAGTTTATGCTTTTGGCTTTTGACTCGACCCTGTCCAAAGCCGGGTGAGAGCCAAGGCCCCCAGATATGAGAACGAGTACTACTCCATACAAGGGCGGATGAGACCCTTGTATAGCTGGAAGTAACTGGGAAGAGGAAAAATAGTCTCGCAGTCTAAACAAAACTCCCATCTCTGAGGCCGCCCTAGCAACCGTTGAGATGTGAGGTTTCCAAGACATTTTTTTTATGTTGAGGCCAAGGATGTTTATATTGTCAACAGGAGATACGAGAGAATCGTCGAAAGAGATAGAAAAGTTAGAAGGTGTTTTAGAGAGTAGATTTGTAGAAGTTGAGTTTTAAAAATTAAATTTCACAGGTTGAGACGACCCAATCGGAAATTCTATCCAGATCAGCGAGAATAGAATCGGAAGGGTGACAGGAGGCAATTCTAGAAGTAAAGGGAGCAGAATTGAAATGAGTTGAAGAATGAAGGGGTCGAGTCATCGGCATATATGAGTGGACAGAGTTAGATGTGCAGGTGAGAGAAGATCATTAATGAAAAGTAGGAATAAAGTAGGAATAAGACAGAACCCCAAGGAACACCACTATTGACAGAAAAAGAAGAAGAAGTCGCTCCATCAACCACAGCCGATATTGAGCATTTGACTTGAAAGAAAACTAGACATAAGTAAGCAAACCCAATGGAGGGGGAGCTTGAGCAGTGACGCGTGCCAAACCCGGTCAAATGCTTTGGATATGTCCAAGCGCCACCGCAGGCTCCGTAGTTTCACAGAGCGGAAATAAATCGGTTAAATAGAAGTATATCGCCAGTAGACCTTGAACGCCGAAAGTCATACTGGCGATCAGAAAAGAATGAGATTCCAGATGGTCTAAGAAGTGAGAGTTGAGGAAGGGTTTCAAAGATCTTAGATAGAATACAAGTAGAGCTATAGGGCGATAGTTAGAAGGATCAGAGCGGCTTCCTTTTTTGGAATAGGTTGAACATGTGCGTGCTTCCAACACTGAGGGAAAGTGCTAGTATTGAGACATAGAGAATATAGTTGAACGAGGGGCGGGGTCAGCACGTAAGCACATTCCCTCAAAACTCAGGGAGGAATGTCATCCGCCATCCGCCTTCTAACGTTCATAGATCTCAGGAGCCCATGCACCCGATCAAATGTAATCACAGGCAAAGACATAGGACACCTGAGAGGAGAAGAAGGAGGAGGAGGAATGCCAGAATCGTCTAGGGTTGAGTTAGAGGAAAATAGGAGGCCGAAGAGATTGGCCTTTTCAGTTGGAGAGTTAGCGACGGAGCCATCAGACCGAATAAGAGGAGGAAAGGCAGATTTACAGAAGTTATTAGAGATGTTTTTGGCAAGAGGCCAGAAAGATTTATCAGTAGGAGAACCAAGGAGGTTAGCGCACTTTCGTTTGATGAAAGCCCGCTTTGCTCGTCGAAGAGTATCCCTGCAACGATTTCTAGAATAAACACTTTTATCTAAAACCTTTCTTCATTGCTGCTGCACCACCATGTTCTTGATCAATCAGAACGTCACTATTTATTACAACTTTCGTAGTATTGCCTGCTCTAGATATTCCCCTTTGTTGTGGAAGAGATCGATCTACAAATTCAAAGCAAGGAGCCAATTAAAATTCAATCAGGTGGAACAATTATTCTAGAGGTTGAGCAAGATGTAGTTCTCGGTGGATTTACTTTAGAAGAAATATTTTAGGGTTGCTTTGCTAACTATATTTTATCCGGAAATTTGTTTGATGATGCTTTGTTCAAACTTTTTTAACTTGTAACGCTTTAGAATTCCAGAATGATCATCTCACATTTCATAAGGTATGAAGAATTAGTGATTCCGCAAACTTCACAAACATTTTAAAAAGTTCTGTCTGCGTTGTGAACCTCCATGATTCTGTTGTTTTCCCGGAGCAAAAAGATTTTAAGAGCGCTTCTCACTTATGCCGAACTTTGAAAGAGGAAATTACAGGTATATTGGGCGAAGAAAAAAATCAAGCATTTGTATCATCCACTGGATCACAAGTACATTTTTTGAGGTATGTTCCACTGATTGGAAGCACGCACATGTCCAGCCGGTTGCGAAAAAAGAATCCTCTGATCCTTCCTAACTATCCTTTCTAGCTCTCACTTGTATTCTATCTAAGATCTTTGAAACCCTTCTCAACTCTCATTTCTTAGATCATCTGGAATCTCATTCACTTCTTTCCGATCGCCAATACGGCTTTCGGCGCTCGAGGTCTACTGGCGATATTTTCCTATCTTACTGATTTATATTTTTCCGTCCTTAGGAACACGAAGCGACTTTTTACGTATTGTTGCCTATCCAAGCATTATGGAGAATATGGCTTACGTCCTCTCCAAGCTCGCTCTTTTTGGGTTTCCTCCTTCTCTTTGCTTACTTATGTCTAGCTTTCTCTCAAATCGCTCAATATCGACAATTGTTGATGGCGACTTCTTCTCTTTCTGTCAATTGTGGTGTTCGATTCTGTACTCTCTACTTTTTTTCTTTTCATTAATGATCTCTCACCTGCACATCTAACTCTGTCCATTCTTCATTCACCCAACTCATTTCAATTCTGTCTTTACTAGAGGCCTCGGCTCTTGTCTTTGGTCCTGACTATAAACAGTCTGGATAGATCCCGAGTAGTGCCAACACTGTGGTAGTGAAACTCAGCTTCTACAAAATCCCCCTCTCTGACACTTT
>JABUQX010066846.1:35000-58372 GCA_015478945.1 Trachelipus rathkii | reverse complement strand
AACATGATGCAAGTCTACAAAATTATTATTACTATTCTGTTTGATTATTACGGAGACCATATAAATTCTTCAATTAGTATGAGCCCGCGACTTGTATTTAGGTTGTTTGTAGACAAGGTGGGTGCATTAGTTAAGTAAAAGACTAAAAATTAACTGTAAATGGTCATCTTAATATTAAAAAGCATTCATTCAGTAATAGGTGTATTGTAAAAATTTATTGAATGTTTTCTCATCAGTTTTGAGAGTTTGAATTGCGCTTCGATTGCTAACCATTTTTAGAAAGTATTTTATGATAGGTTATATTATTAAAGTTATATTTTTATGGTATTTTATTTGTTGGATTATATATATTTTGAACTAGCCCAAAATTGGCTGGTATATATTTCGGGTTTTAGTTACTAGTTAATGATTGTATTACGTTAGAAACTGATTTTCGTTATTAAAAGTATTAATAGTCTTTTGCAGTTTTCTTTTTTGTGTTGGGTGTTGTCGGATTTTTTTTATGTTGTTTGTATCTTATTGATTTGTTGGCTTATCAATTAGTTTTTTCTCTTTTTTTAGTTTTGAGTGTTATGGTTATACATAGTAAATTTTTGATATGTTGGCCAGAGCCCGTTATGGTGCCTTTTTCCTGAGTTTGCTGCTGTAGCTTATTGTTTTTCAATACTTTGTGTTACATCTTGAGTTTGTGTCTAAGTTCATGACAATTATTAGATGGGCTTGTTAAGATGTAGATTGTTGTATATGGTTTGGTTGGCGTTTGTTGGTTTATTCTCTTTGTTTTTGTTGTTTTTTTATCGTATTTTTTGTGGTTTTTTTTTTCTGTGTGTTTGGGTTTATTTTTTTTTTTATGTAGCATGTTTTTAGATCTTCTGTGTACGGCTTTATGTTAATTATTGACAGACCTCGTAGTGTACTTTTTTTTTTTGCATTTTCTTTGTTTTTGTGAATTTTCTGATATCTAGTGTGATTTATCTTGGTGTGTGTATGTATATTTTATGTATGTCTATGTGTTTTTGGTTATTTGTGTTCTATTGCTTGTACATTTGTGACTAGTACTTCGATTATGTGCCCTATTTGTTGTTTTCTGTTCTTACGTGCTTATTTCTAATGTTCTATAAAACTTTCTCAATCCTCTTATCTATTTTGTGTTGCGTAAGAACTATAGTGTGATGATCTTTCCTAAGTGATAATAAACGTAGTAAAGGAAAAAAAATAGTGTTAAAAAAAAACATTGTTGTATGTTCTCTTAATGATTATTATGTTTGACTTGGGAAGATTAGTCGTCGACAAAGCGGTTTAATGGGATTAACTGAGTTTGCTTAGATGGATGTAATAATATCAGAAATTTAGTGTTTATGTCCGTCGTTCTCAAATGAGATATATATTGAGATAGAGTATCGATATGTATGTACTTCGCTATTGTGTTTCTGTAGAGACGCCGTTTTTGATTTTTTGGGTTGTTTTTCTTTTTTTGGGTTGGTCCGCGTCATTTTACTCGCGACCTGCGGAGGCTCCTAGTTTCGGAATGCCGCTGTGCTGTGATGGAGTATGTAAAAGTCTTTCTGCTTGACTCTCAGTTCTATGTTCATGTATCAATCATACAGAGTGACTGTCTGTTAAGTGTGTTTTTTGTGACCATTTTTGAAAATACCATATTTATTAAAAGTTCTTTTTGCACAATGTAAAAATAATTATTCAAGCTTATGATGAAGTGAAGGAGGAATTCTTTTTGCAAAACTATTATTGCGTAGTGTGATATTGTAGTTCAAATAGTTCATAGTTTAATAAACTACGCAAGTTACCGTGAACTATTTGCTTTGGAACTATGCATTATGAATAACAAGAAGCGTACGTTTATTTGCTACTTACCCTAATGGTTTATTTCGGTTTTTTAAGTATTTTTTGTTGGCAGCCTGTAGGGACTCTGAATTTTCTTTATTTAATGCCTCTCTTAGGATAAATTTGAGGAACTTTTAGCGAAAATTGGGAAGGTCCTACACATTCATTACGGTTGGATGATCTATCAACAACCTCAGATCTAGTTCCTGGAGCTCTTTCTGTCTACAAGAAAAAACAAAATAATAATAGGTTAAATACCATTTTAAAAGTAATTAAAAATATAATAATCAAAACCAAAAAATAAAACCCTGCTAAATTAATAAAGTTATATAATAAAACAAAAATCACTTTTATAAAACCTTTACTACTAAATATCTAAAACTTAACAATTAAATGACAGCTTTTTTCATGTCTTTAAGAGAATGACGAAGAAAAAGAAACGTCTTTTTGTTCCATTACTTAAATGTATTCCAACACAACAGGTAGAATAAATAACAGTTTCAACGTATCTTCTTCGCTCTTCTTTTATGAATCTATTGATTTTTGTATCGCGGGTTCTACATTCCCGTTCCTAATCCTTAAATCCACCAGCAGTTTAGGATCCGGTCTCGGAAGGGGTTGTGGTGTTGCAACTCTTCCAGAGTCTTCTTCAGATTTTGGTGTCGAGTTCGATTTCATCACCAAATCTTCATGCAAGCTTCTTTTTCATAATAGAATACTCTTTGGCAATATATAATATATTATATTTATTTATATTATTTTATATATTATTTATTATATATTTATATATATATATATTAATTATTATATTATTATTTATATATATATATGCCGGTTTACATATTATACGTCCTATTATCATATATATATGTATACGATGTATTGTTGTAAATCTTACTGTTTTCGATATATTATATTATTTTTATATTATTTGTCTTGAGCCTCTAGCACTTGTCCCGCTTGTGAGCGGGTAGTGTGTGCGTAACATAGCCTTTCCGTCGATTCGCACTATCCCCCCTCTAACTCTCTCTTTCTTCATCTCTTCACCTCATCTCTCTATCCCCATCTATCCCTCGCCAACGTTTTTTTTTTTTCCCTATACCCTCTTTGCCTCTTTTTCCCCCATCACCTTCCCTCCGTCCAACATCTCCTTATTCCATCCATCCACCTTCCTCCTGGTCTTTCTCCCTCTTCCTCTCCTTCCTATCCCTCCGCCTCCCAAACTCTTCCAACCACTCTCTGCTCCTCCATTCTCACTAAAAGCCCATACCATCTTAACATTCCCTTCTCCGCTCTTCCCACCAGACCCTTCCTCCAATCACACCTCTCCTTCACCACCCTATTCCTAATCCTTTCCCTTTAGTAAAATAAATACAAACTTTCTATTTATCAATACTTCCAACTTTTCCTACCTACTTGATTTAATCTGATGATATAAAAACTGTAAAGTTAGTTTTCCTTTCAGAGTATTTTATTTTTTTATCTGGACATTTTTAATCTTGAGTTAAGTAGGAAATAGATCCCCCCCTTTCCATTTATTTCTCTCAGCCATTCTCAACCTTCCTCATTTCCTGTTCACCAAATATTCTATTTTCTATCTCCTCCTTCTCCCTATTACCCACCCTTTACCCAAACTCCTATCCCTAAGTATCTAAAATTCTTATTATTCTTCCTAATATTCTTTTCCCCCCCTACTCCAACCCCTACCCCCTCCTCACCTTCCTCCTCCTCAAACAACTAACACTTTCTCTTACCTGGATTTATTTTTAAGCCCCTTTTGTTCCACACACCACTGCTCAACTCCCTCACAATATTACTCTCATAGCCCTTCCGCTGTACTTCGCCTACTTAAGTCTAAGGCGAGTATTAATCGCAAATACTAGATTATCATGTTCACTTCCCTTCTATCTATTCCTCATATTCAACACAACCCCACCCCTCCTTGCCCCTCCCTCACCATTCTCCTGTGCACACACTCTCCTATTATAGATACAAGTTAATAGCCTATGCGCGACTAATACACACCCCTGCCTCAATTCCACACACTCGTTACGTCCCATAAACATCTCACTCTCCCCTCTTAACACTCTCACACACATTCTACTTATTCCTATATAAAGCCCTAATACCTTTCCATAAATTACCCCTCACTCACATTATTTCCTCCAACACCCTCCTAACTATATTTTTTCACCCCTATCATCTCTATCATATATGCTTTCTCCAGATTATCTAAAAAACATCCATACACCTTCCCTTTTTCTGCTCAATACTTTCTCTATCAATGCATTCATTTAGTGTGAACACTTTGGTTCGCACACGACCCTCTTCCCGTCCCTAAATCCTTCCTTGTTCTTTCCTCCCACCTCGTCTACTTCCTCCCGTTAAACCTCGTTTACTCTCTTTCAATTCAGTGTTATTCTTCGTATCGTATCACTGTTCTCTACCACACTTAAAATAGATCATTATATACTCCATAATTTCCCTACATTTCCATCCTATCCCCTTTTCCCCTTAATACTAGGAACCAAACAATTCCATCCTTCCCAATCCTGTTTTGGTACCTCTCCCACTCCTCCAAAACATTATGTTATTTATAACCTTATTACAAATCCATTCCTCCCACCCTTTACCTTCCCCTTTCTGTAACATTTCCATTTTTGTTCTCACCCATCAGGCCTGCAGACTTCCCCTTTTTTTTTTCCTTTTATTCACCATCCCTATATTAATTTCCTCCATTTGAATTTCATTCTCCCCCTCCCTTCCCCATCTTCTTTTCCCATCCTCCACCTTCTTGTCTATTACTTTCCTTCTATCCTACCCTCGCGCTCTTGTCATTTCTAATAGTCCATTTCTAATGGAAATACTTCGCCTCCCATCTTCGTCGCTCACCCTATCCCCTCCTTGTGGTTCCATCCAACTCTCCGACTCCTCCTTCAAGTCTTTTCGCTCCGCTTGCTTTTGCTCTTCATTCCTTTTTTTATTTAACTTCTTTTCCATAATTTATTCTTATTCCTCGGATGTGCAAATTTTCCGTCACTTTGACTACTTCCATTCCGTTTTGCTTGCTTCTTGTGTTCTTTGCTCCCCTCCCACCGCCCTCTTTTCTATCATTCTCTTGTATAGCCCTCTTATTATTCGCTAACCCAACTAATCTTCTCCCCTATACTTTTCCAAACCATTTTGCTATCAATAAGCTTCCTTTTTGCCTTGTTACACCTTATCCTCCTTATCCTCTACTACTTCCACACCACCACTCCCTTTTCTTCTTCTGCTTGCACCCACCTCTTGTTTATCTCCACATGACCCTTTCTAGCCTCTTTCACATTACTGATCTCTACTCTAAAAATTCTTTACTGCCATCTCCCCCTCCACCTCCAATTATCCGTTTCACTCTCATCGTTCTCCACTTTGTCGCTCCATACCTCTCCCTAATTACTCCCTCTACATCTATCTCCTCTCAATTTTTTTCCCACCTTTCTTAATTCATTCTTCTCCTCTTTATTCTCCTCTTCCCTCATCTCTATCTCTCTCTCACTCCCCACCCTTTTAGATCTTTTTTGCAATCACGCATTAATAAGTGAGTCCTAGTGATCCCCGCTCGCCCGCCCCTCTAAGACACGATTTTACATCTAATGCTATCTAAGTGCTCTCGTGTCGTTTCATTTTACACCATACATAATCTTAGAAAATGCTGCCTTTCGCCACCGCCTCCTTATCTTCTATCGTTGTCTTCCATTTTTGTTGTTTTGTTAATTATATACTTTTTGTGATTATCCTTTTTTTTTTTAAACCACGTATTCGCCCGACTATGCGATTCTTCGGTTGTCAGACGAGCGAGCACCTATCAGACTTCTCATTTCTCATTCCTTCGTGCTACCCTTACAAACAAGAGGTCCTATGTGATTCTTTCCTTATCCGCCTCCGTATTTTTTCGTGCCGTACTTCCAGCATTTCAATTTGTCCTCCCAAAGTAGTGCAATATTTTTTTCCATTTATACCCTAGTGATTAATCGTTTCTCCCATACTACTTCATTGCATATTCTCCTTCACAGAATCTTTTTCTCTCTTCCTCCTCTCTCGCTCTCAATTCACTTGTGTCTTATGCATCAAATGAACACCCATCTATTTTTCCTCCCCCGAATTTCACTTTTTACCCACATTAACCCTATAACTCACTCAGTTAACACTACTCCTCACCTTATGTCCCACATCTCTTTCCTCATTAACTATTCCCATCCTCCCTCCTCGCCCTCTACCTTCTTCTCGTCACCACCCCTTTATTACCGATACCCTTATATTTGCAAATAATCTCAGATCTCCCTCTTTCTCCTTCACTTAGTTTTCTGTTTATTCCTAACACATCTTACTCTTTTCTCCTCTATATATCATATCGTGAGATCCCTACTTCATCGTCTTTTTTCTTCAAATTCTCATTCGGAGTTATATCCCCCTTCTATCTTATCATTATCACTCTCACGTCCTAGATTACCACGTGCTCCTCCGCGCAATCGTTGTCGTCTAGCGTCTTTATAGTGAAAGATCAAGGTCAATCAGGTCTCTGTGACGTCTTATTCGGACCCTCCCCACCTTAGTGCTTTTCGCCATGCCTACTCGTTAGGGGCTACCACGCCGCTCACCTATACCCACTCACCAACAAACACCAAAATACGTTAAATATTAATAGACAAAAAAATGAGAAACACAAACTATCAAGTTCTTAAAGTCGATGGCGTCCCCGAGCACTCTTTCCGCCCTCTCCTCCGCTCTGCCCGCACAGACAACTTGCCAACAAATAATACCCAAAATACAAAAAATTAGTAAGAATATTAAGTCTAATCCCTACACTTTCCATGGCAATATTTATTTAGTTCCTACTGTTAAGAAGATTTAAAATATATTATAACAATATTATTATTATTATGTTAATAAGTTTCGCCTTTTGTCACGTTTCAAAACAAAATCGAGGGTCACTTTTAGTTCTCACAGACCTTTAACACTTTTAATGAAATTTTCAAAGAAAATATTAAAAATTTTCTTTATTTTTATGCATATATTTACTAAAAGGATTCCATGTCGGACAAATCTATTAAAATTTATGTTTTTCCTCTTAAAGCCAGTAAATTGTGCGTTATTGTTTACAATTTAGTTAATATCTATAATAATATATTTGTATAATAAACACATTTAAATTAAATATCTATATAATAAACATTCCATACACATTCCTACGTTTATTCCTACGTTAAAATCTAGATACAAATTATTGACAAAGACAAATTTCTATTAAAATTTTTCTCGTTCTAAAATATCTAGCTTGACGAATCGAAGCCACCCGATCTCCAAAATTATCCTATAAAGTTTTCCAGAATATTATTACAATTTCGTTTGATACATCGTATATTTATTTTAAAATTTTTATTCCTTAAAATAAAATCTATTTTAAATATTCCTTTTGGATGATTTTTATTCCTTAAGCTAGTATAAGTGGTGCTTTCTGTGTTCCTCAGCTTCAGATTTTAATGTGCTTCTATAAAATTTGGTTGTGGTTATACATAGAAAAGAGATATTCATTGTATTTAAAAATTTATAAATCATTACGAAATATTAATATAGTATTTAATATGTAAATGTTAGTCACATTTTTCTGAATAAAATAATAAACTTATTCCGAATGATAAAGTCAAGTAAAGTTCTAGTTAGAATTTTCTCAATGAATACGCATCATCTTGCACTTCACCAAAACCCATAATATTATTTGATATTATTATATTATACATATTTTCATCAAATATGATTTAATATTGGATACTATTACGTTACGCTTCATTTAAGTAAGGTAGGAATTTTAGTAAATTTTATCCATGTTAGTAGTTTGGTCTCTATCTATATTTATCTAATTTGTTCCGCTCAATAATTTTCCTAATATTTTGTGATTTTCATTTTTTCTGGTGAGTTAGATAGAAATTAATTTTATCCAATAGCTACGTCTTTCTGATATAGTGATTTTTTTTTCACATAATGATTTATAAGTAAGCTACGTTATAGTTATACAAATTGTAATGCTTTGCTGCACGACACAGTAGTTATGATCCAGTTATTGCATACTATATACTTTTAACTTTATGCTATTCTCGATTGCCTTAAACTTTGTCTTGCCTTTCTTAGTAGAAATGCATGGAAGCTCGTTTTATTTTATCTTTTTTGTTTTTTTGTTTTTTAGGTCCGAACGACACTATTGAATTCTTATCAGGTTTAATATTACCTGCATAGGTAATAGTCATATTAATTATGCTCCTGACTTTATTTTTACTCAACGAATTTTTTCGTTTCTGAATAAACCGTGATTATATTGCCATTAGCATCGTTTTTTTTTTTATTACTTTGTTATTTCCTCTACCTATTTGTGTTTTATGAAACTGAAAATTAAGTTACAATTAGAATCAATGTCGGATCTATTATCAGCACATGTAGTAGTTTTCCGATTGTCTATTAATAATATATTTTATATTATGCTGTGTATTTTTGTTAAATGTAAGTACGAATTAATTTAGGTTATCTTTTATAGTCTATTAGTATTAGTATTTTTGCTAGTGTGATAACATTCGATTGGTTGATTGCGTTTGTTTTGGTTAGGTTATGTGTAGTTATTGAAGTATATGTATCTAGTATATCTGATGAATGTTTAATAGTAGTATTATTTATATATTAATATGTAGTATATATATATAATATATATACTTGTTTATGATAATGTACTGTTTGTTGTCTTCAGCTTGCTTACCTCCCCTCCATCCTACCTATGAGTAAGCATGGGCTGATGCCCAGAACTTACATCCCAACCAATGTAGCTTACGCCAGAGATCTATTAATAGCACAGCTTTCTTATGTCGATGTCTATTATTCCGACTAAATCATAGCAATATATGAGAGGTTATTTGTGCCTTTATACTATGTTGTTTAACGTGAGGAACATCTTCAGACATGTAGTGAGTAATTGCATTAGGAATTTGTATTTCTGAAGTATAGAGTTAGTTGGGTTTTTATATGTTTGTTAAGTTGAGGTGGGTGGTGTTGGTATATCCTCATCAACTAAGAATTTTACCACTTTTTACAGCATGTTTGGCATATCGCAGTTTTCTCTACGTATATATCTATTTATAAGTTGGGCATGATGAGCATTGTTTTAGCTTGTAAATGCTTATAATTATATTTAATTTTTTAACTTCTTTTTGAAAAATGATTACGATAATTTGTGAGGTTATGTAGGTGATGGTTGAAGAGGAGGGGGGAGTGAGAAGTTTGTATGCTTTATGTTGCTCTATTTTTTGTATTAATATTTATTAAGTTATTAATGCAATATCTCTTATAAGTCAAATAGAGCTGGGGGAAAATAGATTCTGTTTCATACTTTTATTACAAATAAGAGAAGTATTGACTAGAGACATAGTATATATTTATGTGAATGGTATTTAGGAGAGTTGTTAGAGATAAGTTAATGGTGAGTAACTGCATGATAAGACGGATAGTAAGATCTCAATCCTCAATAAGATATGAGGTATATGAATTTCAATAGATAAGCATACATGTGTAATTAGACTTACAGATGTTAGTTATTAAGAATATTCTGGTAACAGTTCGTAAAAGGCCAGAAAGAAACTTGTAAGAACCCAGAGTGTATGAAAAATAGAAATTAGTTATTTACTTCTCGAGAATAGTGATGAGGATTAATTATTTTCACATGGTGTACGTTCGTTTGGTTTGGTTTGATTTGGTTTGCAGTTGTGTTTTATTTTTATTTTTATTATTTTTTTTTTTATTTTTATTTTTTTTTATGTTCATTTTTTTATTTTATTGCTTAGATTTTTCTTGAATAATTGTAATGAGGTGTTTTTTTTTTTTTTTGGTTTTCTTTTGTTAATTTTTTTTTATTTGGTTTTTTATTTTATTTTTATTTTTTTTATTATTTATTTTATTATATTTTTTTTTTTTTTTTATTCTCTTTTAGGTGCAAACAATTGTCTCACTAGAAAGTAATCAACTTAGTAGTGGTGTGGATAAAGTTTTTTAATGGGCACCTCAGATACAGACATACAAATCTCTTAGAAGATATATGCTAGTGAGATGAGATAATGATAATTCTGAGAAAGATTCATGGGTAAATTAAATACATTTATAAAATATTAAGACAAGATAAAAAATTTTGACATGTGTATTTCAACATGTGAGTAGAAAGATGATAGAAATTAAGTCTTTTTGAGACATTAGAAAACATACATTGGTTTTTAATCCAATAGATATGATGAGTAAGATTATCATTGATCAGTTGCTCCTAAGATATTACCCTCCGTTTTTATTGATTCTATTAGCTATTATTTTGTTTGACTTATGGATTGTTCTATTCAAATTGAAGAGTATAGTAATATGTCGGTGATTCGTCGCTACAAAAAATGAAAAGAAGTGATCCTTTATTAGCTCTATTAGAAAAAAGTAATCAGAGATAAAAAGAGATAATGAGAGAAATGGGAATGATGAAAGAGAGGACTTAGAACCATGAAGGTTACTACCAATATTGATTGTTTTAAAAGGTTTTATGAACAAGTAGCGGTTTACACTAGCCATAAGCAAGATCGAGCAGAAATTTAAAAGCAATATGAGAACCACACTTAGTAGATATTTAAAGATAGAAGTTAGAATAACATAAGCCTTTGTGCTTATTTATTGGTGGTGTTTTGCCTTTAGAGAATAGCTTATCTAGATAAATAGTCTAGCACTGCAGAAAGAGATTAAAATGTTTTGTTGTGTACAGAAATGTCCAGAAGTGTAGCAGAGAGTATGCCTTATGTTATGTACAATATGAGATATCTTAAATAATGTCACCATTATATCTTTAATGTCGTTATTCTCTAATGGTATATGTTATAGGGCAAAAGTTCATGAAAGGAAAAAAAGAATACGTTGGGTTGTTAACGTGCTTTAAGAGTGGGTAAACGACCTGGTGGGGTGGACACTATATCAGCTCTTTAGTAATAAAGTTGATGGTTCAGCAATGCCGTCTTTCCCTAATTCTTCACAATCCCATTCATCCAAAATAGATTAGGAGAGAACCAACTTTAATGGTTGCCCCCAGTAGATAAAACTCCAACAAACTCCAGCTGCTATGCAGATGATTGAACCAGCGGTTTCTCTCTTGTATTGAATTCAGCGATCTCTACCCTTTCTGCGCCATGATTGGCATTCTCAGTAAAGATAACATTTTTTTAAATATAGGAATGCTAGCTATAAGGTTGAAGTGTTGGATCCCCCCTTTTTTGAAGATTCATAATAGACCTTTGGAAGTAGAAGAAAACTAGCCAAATGGAAAATTAGTAGATGATAGTGAGATGACAATGCAATGTTGACAAGCTTTCATTCTCAGGTTACCAAATATTAGATGATATTTAGTAACCAAGATATATATTTTTGAATTATGTAATAGTAATGGCAAATGAGTCATATCCACCTTGGCCATGGTTTTTTTTTTTTTATGAATGAAGAATAGGAAAACAGGGAATAATATTCTGTTTGATGAGAAGGATGATCAGGAGTAGAACATCCCTTAACAAAGAAACTTAATGTTAGCTTTAACCTGAGAACTTGTTCATAAATAGAGTTTGTATAGATGGAGTGCGATCGACGTGATGAGTAATGAACGCATTAGGGTGTTGTGTTGTGTTGGTTGTGTATTTTGTATATGGTGGTAAGTCTTTTTTTTGTAATGTATATTTATATTATAAGGTAGTATATAGGTATGTAGTTGATTAGGTATATTATTATAGTTATTAGGTATTATTAAGTATATATTTAATATGTATATATTTATTATGAATATGGAGAGTGAAGATCATTTCTATGTGAAATTATTTTAATATTGTATAGGTTTTTCATTGAAAAAATTTATAGGTACTATGGGAGTATATATATAGGTGATTTGTACTCAATACAAGGATATCAGATGCTCCAATACTCATACAAGTGCTCCAAGAAGCATCGATGAATGAAGAAACTCTTTAGCTGCCTGATTTACCTTCACATTTGAAAGAGAATTGTGGGTTTTTTTTATCCAAGAAATATGAGAAAAGGAAGGCTTTATATGGTATATGAAGATTGAGTATAGGAAGATGTGTCAAACAGAAAATTATATGACAACTAGTGAGAGATTTGTTTGTTGTGTCCGAGCCTTCTTTGTTTTGTAGTGATTTGTGTTTATGTATCTGATGCGCATGATTAGGGTTGCATGGGTGCGTAAGTTATAGTTTAATATAATATTAATTAGTTTTGATGATTTTTTGTAGTTATAATTGATTTTGACCACGTTTCGGACTACCAGATTTTGGAATAAGGTTGTAGGTTGTTGACTATCAGTTGTTGTTAGGTGCTAGTCGAGATTTTAAAGTAATTTTAGTTTATATATGATGTTGGTTTAAGGCTTCTCCATAGCTCTGTTACGCTCTGAGGATGGATATTTAGTTTGGTTAAGCTTTATCTTGATGGATGGTTTGTGAGTGATGATGAAAACAGGGAATGGAAGATGAAGGGTTGGTAAAAAGAAAGGTATGTTCAGAACTTTTCCAGTGTATGTGATGTGTTTAATTGCAGTGGAAGTTATATGTATATATGGCTATATGGTTAAGAAGAGAGTTAGATTTATGGGTATAAGCTTTGATGCGTATAGAATAGGGATGAAGTTGTCTTAGCAGGAGGATGTTATTAAGTTTTGTCTAATGAAAAAGAGTGGTTAAAGTTGTGCGTATTGATTTGGATAGGTTTTTGTTGGTGAAAAGAAGAAGGATGATATAATTATAGAAGAGGATGTGGGATAAAAATTATGGTATGGGAATAGGGGTATGAGTCAACAGGAGCAGTGCTGTTGATTTAGATTAGATATTAGCTTAAGTATGTTTCTGAGTTAATGATAAGAGTAGAGTTTATGTATTATAGAAAAGAAATCAAAAGTTGTGGCAGTGTAGTTAGTAGTTTTTGATATATGAAATTGTTAAGATTGTAAGAATGAGGTTGGATTTAGGGTTGTGTTAGCGAGTATGTAGCGGGTGTGGGACATCGCTGTTGGAGCGGATTTGCTACAAGTTGGTTGAATGTCAGATAAGTCAGAGTAGTAGATTTGCTAGTGTAGTTGTGAAAGGGGATGATGTTGTTTTTCGTATGGATGTTTTAAACATATGTAAAATATGAGCTAGTTGTTGAGAGTGTTATAGGAAGTTGGTGTGTCTGGGTGAGAAAGTAGGGTGTAAGTTAGAAGTAGTTGAGATGTGATCATAAGAAGGACAAAAGCTAAATTTGGATTTAATAGTGAGAATACGTGGATGAGTATGTGAGTAAGTTGATGATATCTGTAGTGGTTAGGTCAAATTGGGATGAATGCTATGGTTTGGTAATCTTAATGTTGTATGCATGGTTGTTTGGTGTGAATGTTTCTGGAAGAGAGTCAGATCGATAGTGAGAGAGTGGTGAGATTGAGAGGTGTTTTGGTAGATTGTTGAATATTGGGTACGATAGATTAAGGATGAATGAGGACTAGATGTATAGAGGATTTTGCAAGAGAAAGAGAAGATGATAATGATGAAAAACAATATATGGGAGAGAAACAGTGTAAGTGTTAAGTGAAACGAGAGGACCGGATGTGTATGATATGAGAGATATAGAATACAATGCAAATAATGCACTGAATAGTTGATACAGCTTTTGAAGGATATATGATTAGGGTATATAGAATGACTATGCAGTGATGAGTAGATAGGATGAAAGTAATGATATAGAAGAAGTGGTTGGTAGGTATAATTCTAATGTGATATTTATAAATGTAAATTATGTTTTGGAATAATTATCTAGGTATTAATAAATTTGAAATTAGATACCTGCGGCAATTAAAGGGGAAGATATTTGTATGTTGACGAACAGATGTTTTTGTTGTATATTTGTGATGTATTGACCTTGTTGTGATAGTTGGGTATGTAGTCTTCTAAAATATGAGCCTAGGATGCAAGTTTGAATTTAAGAAGAAGATGAATGATGATTATGTGAACTATTTTTGGTAAATATTAATAGTTTGGATGTAAGGTTACTTTAGATGAAGGTTGGATTTGAAATTTGCGCTATGGAAGGGGTTAATAAAGGAAGGAAGAGTTTGGTGTGGTATGTGGACATAAAAATGATATAGGCAGTGAAGAAAGTGAGTGAAAAGTCAAAAAATTTCATTTTACTATTTTTACATTTGGTCCATCTTCGGAAAAAGTTTATTATTGAGGGATTTAATTAAAGATGCATATGGAGTTGAGATTGACAGTGAAGAAAGTAAGAAAATAATAAGGATGCTTAGAGAAGTTTATAAGTATCAGTTGTTGATGTTCTGTGATGAGATATTCAGAAGTACTCTCATAGAAGACCTTTGATGGTTTCTTCTAGCAAAGGATTATATGAATAACATGGCTGTGTGTATGGGTAAATATGAGGGTCAGAGGTTTCTTGTTGAATTGGTAGAATATTTGAAATGACAGGTTAATTGGTATGGACGTGGATGCCTACTGGTTTAGTGCATCCGTTATTGTTAATCATCTGTTGACACGAGTTCAAATGTTGCGTAGAATCCCGCTGTAGGAGAGTAAAATCTCCTGTGTGAGCTTCATTCTATTATAAAATTTGGTTTTTATTTAATGAATGCTCCACGTCTCAGTTTGTGTGTGAGAAGCAAGGTGAGTCAAGTGAAAATATGTGTGAGAACGTGTTAGAAAAATTAGGTATTTAATCAGTTAATATTTGGTGTGTCCTTGAAAGAATTTTGATGTGATAATGGTTTGAGTTTCAGAATGAAGAAATTAAAAGATTGTGTATAAAAGGTTCAGTATGACTTAATGGGTAACTTGTATCTGTCTTGATAAAATCACTGTTCAGTAAGGTCAAATGAAATAATAGGTGTTTATTAAAGATTCTCTGTGTGTGAAGCATTTATAGGTTGAATTTTGTTTTTTTAGTAAAGTATTAGTGATAGATATCTAAGTTGGTCAGTAGTGCTATCTAGGTATAATAGTCTTTATTCAATTATATTAGTTTAGTCACATATTTTAATTTCGGGACCTTTTGAACTACACATTTTACTGTAGGGGGTTTCCAACCCATGGTAACGTGTAAGTGAACTTAATGTAGACATCTGTGAGGGTGGCTTATTAAATTCAAGTAGGTAATACAACATTCAACAAGAGGGAGATGATAGGATAAAGAGGGCTATGAAGAAATTAGTAATTTAACCTAACTAGACATATTAGTAATTTATTTAGTGATGATATCTGTTGTAGATATGTTGAATTTATTAATGTAGATTGAAATTTTGGATTTAAGTGTGGAGGTGGTCCAAGTCGTGGAAATGTATAGGAGAGGGTATGAGGAAGGAGTTGGTGTAGTATAAAGAACTAGTGGAGGGACAGTTTAAGGAGGGTAGACTATGGGAATGCACGATTACGGAATGGAGTTTAGCAGGGGTATTCTCATCTGTGAATTATAGTAGATGAGTAGATGTATGTGTGCAGCTACAGTAATGTAAGAAAAAATGGTGATACAAGAGAGATAATGATAGTTTTTTTAATGATAGAGAAACTTTCAATCTTTTGAGAATGGCGATGGAATTGTGCTGAAGTTGAGTTTTGTTTTTTGTGATAGGAAAATTTCCCTCATCAAATAATGTACGCAGCATAGGTCCTAGAAGAAATATAAGAATAAATTTATATGATAGGTAAATTTTTTTTTTTTTTTATTATGTGTTAGAGTGAGTAGAAATAGATGGTATTATTATAGTGATTAAGTGTTTGCTTGTCGTTATTTTAGAGCTTCAATAGTTTCTCCATAGTAAAAGGATTGTATAATTCTTATTATTTATATATGTCCAAAATTTGTTTTGTTTTGTAGGGGAGTGGGTTACGGTGTAGAGCTTGGCATTATGATTTTTTTGTGATTTATAAGTGATAATTAATGTTACCTAGTTTATTAGAGTGATCAAGAGGAGTATGTAGGTTAGTAACTGGGGAATAGATAAGAGGTTTGAAAGCTAACTTAGGATTATATAGAGAGCAATTGAGAATGAATTAGTTTTAATGAGATTGTACAAAATAGCATTTCACTTTATAGTGTGTGGTGGTACACAGAAAAAATGATCGAAGAAGGTTAAAAGAAGTTATGTAAGGCAAATTGTTAATTTTTGCGAGGATTTTTAAGATGATTTATATACTGAAGCACCAACCTGCTCAGGGATGGTATTAAATTATGTTATAGTGCATATAAAAGAGAGGGATTGGAGTTAACGTTCTATTGATATAAATAGCGATATTTGACAGGGCGATATAATCAGCAGTGGGTGTTGAATGTATTTCCTCCGAAAAGTTTCAAAAGATATGAAGTTATATGTATCTTGAGTTTATAAAGTAAGACTGTTATGATTTGATAGTTTGCTGCAAGAGCTTCGTTTATGAATAAAGTTTGCTCTGATTGTTATGCATATTGTAATGGTTGAGAAAAGTAAGCTTGAACTCTCTTATTTTATGTGAAGAATGTGGAATGTTTGTTTGAAGTAGATCTATGAGTTTGTACGTATATGTGTGTCTGTTCGTTGAATTTGGATTAATGCAACAATAGACTTTTTTGTTATTAAGGTATTAAATGAAATGGACTTGAAAAAAGTGTTGAGATAAGTATCAAGAGTTTAAATATATAGTTGAAATATCTTTATTTTTTTTATTGTACCAAACATATGTGTTTGTGTTTGTATGTATATGGATAAATATATGGAGAGTATAAGTTTTCAGGAAAAGAGAGGAATAATTTTGTTTATATGTGAAATATTATTAATAAATATTATTATTTTATCTGTATTAGATATGATATCTTTAGTGGTTGGTGGTGGTGAGTGTGGTCGAGGGTAGTGAATTTTTTGGGGTATTGGAGGCGACAAATCTATGGATTCGTGAGTTTTTGTCGTGGGTTTGGTATGGGTCTTGTGGGTGTATGGGTGTTTTTTTATTTTTTGGTGGGGTGGAGGGGGGGGTGATAGGGGGATATAATGTGCATGAGAAAGAAGTTAGTGTTATCTTTAAGGAAGGGAAAAAAGTGGAAGAAATGAGTTGGATGTAAACGTGGGATTGATAACTGTGATTAAAAGAGTCAGAAGATTATTGTAATGATGGAAGAGATGCTCTAGAGTACTTCAGGAAGGGGAAGATCATATAGTTGGGATGGGTTAGTTACAGTATGCTTCTTATTAATATAGATAGATGGTGATGTTAAGTCCGCAAGTTGTGAGTGTTGTTTAATTTATACTTGAAAGATGAGTAGTATAATGAAATAGATGTCAAATTGCTTGGAAGTATGAGAAGAGTTGAAAGATCTACAATTGAGGTTGAAGCAATTTCTTTTTTTGAGGGAACACAAGCAGGTATATGTGCTGAAGAATGTTGGGATGAAATTGTTGGTGGTGATAGATCGGATGTTGTTGTATATATGGATAGTAAAACGTTAAAGAATGCAATATACTCAGTGACACAAGTGGTGAGTAAATGGCTAAGAATAGAAATAGCTTGGATCAAGTGGATGATGGAAGAGAGGTAGATTTCTAAGGTTGGATGGGTGGATACAAGGCATCAATTGGCAGATGTATTTACAAAGAATAGAGTTGATGTAAAAGGAATAAAAGATTATGTGGAAGGGAAAAAGGAAGGGGAGAAATATATAAGAATGATTTTGTCTTTATTTTTTTTGGGGTGTTTATATATATGTATGGTAGTGAACGATCTGTGTAGAGACTTTCTAAGCTCTTCAAGTCAGGGCAGGGTTCCAAAGTTTATAGTTATAGTAATTAATAAGAAGATACCAAATTTTCATTGAATACTTTTGGACACCTCACTACCAGATCGATAAGGTGATTGTGAATTTACTTAGTTGTGTTATGTCAGCATATTTAGTTCAGTTTTAGACAATTTTAATATACCAGGCACTGGCTCCATCTTTTTAAAATCATGGGGCTTTGGTCAAACTTCAACCCCCCAAAAACTATTTTCTTTGCTCTGGCTCTTCAGGTCTGGTTTGTGTTGTGTTTTCTAAGATGTTATAATTGTGTGGAAGGATAGATGAAAGAATTGTTTTTGAGGCAATGAAAATAATTTTATTGGTTTAATCCCTGGTATGGATCCAAGTTAGCAACTTCCTAGAAAGCTTTACTCCTAGTATAGGATAATGTCCATGAACCTTAAAAAAAAAAATTCAAGACAGCATTTACTAGTCTTCTCAGTTATTATCTGTTTGCGTAATCGGTTCTATTGTTTTCAGTTTTTTTTGAAGAGCTAATAGGGAAAATTAAAATGCTTTTTTGATATTATAAGCATACTATTCTGTGGTATTTAAATCATATTTAATTTTTTCTTGTCATTAATTTTTAAAATAACTAAATATCCTGCAAATTAGATTTTTCTATTATCTCCTCCTACTATTATTTGTGCAAAGTTTAATATATATGTTTCTTAGGTTATATATATTAAGAATAGTATTTTTTATATAATTATATACTTCTTATATAGCTATTAAAACTTTCTTATTTTGCTATAAACTATTTTTCTAAATTTTGTGTTTAAATATAGTTTAGTTCATAAAATATTCTTTTATTATTAACTATCTAATTTTTTAAATCTTTAATCTTTTGTTTTTTATGTTGTCTTTTTAGTCCTTACCAGTAATAGTGGAAGGAGAGCATCGTCTTATTGCTGTAATAAATGTTCCTACTTAGTAGAAGATTGCTTTAGTCATCATGGGTGGTTAAATTTTGATATTTGTATTTTTTCTTTCCCCAATGTTGCAGAGGGTTTCTAATCTGTTTTGGAATGCAGCCACACCGTTCTGCTCTTCATTTCATCTCTAATCTAAAATCTTTTATTAAACCGCCTATTTTTCTCATCACGTTTGTTTGAGTATGTTAGGTTAATATATTATGCCAATTATTGTGATTTTTTTTTGGTTATGGTGGTTATATTTATTGATATGTTATATGTAGTATGATTATTTTATATTACTATTTATTTTGTAATATATATTATATATAATAATATATATATATTATTATTTTTTATTATTATATTATATTTATTATATTTATTATATTCATTTATTTATTTATATATTATTTATTTTAAATTTCAATTGTACATTCAAGATATTTATTTTATTATATATATATATATATTTATTATATATATAACTTTATTTATATCATTATGTTATTTTTATTATTATACTTAGTATTTATTTATATATATTTATATTATTAATTAATTATTATTTTATATCTAATTATATAATAATTGAGTAGGTCCTATATTAGTCTATATTCTCAAAATGTAAAGTAATTGCTGCTTATTTACAACAATGCTAGGATGTTGTTAATTAGGTATTCATATTGCACTTCAAATTAAGTATACAAAAATATGTGTGGCAAGTAACAGGCACAATAGGCCTACCTAAACTAATCTAAGAGATTAACTAATAGGTGAAATAAAAAAAACCTATCCCTCTAAATACAAATTATAACTAATATGGTACATAGTATGGCATTAAGTGCAAATAATTAATCGGGTCTAATTAGCTTATAATAGGTAAGTACATAAATGTTAGATTTGTGCATGCTTTAATCAGGTTAAGTATGGAAGAAATAAGCATTGGCCAACGTGCTTTTTAATTAAAGACATAAAATATGATGCTTACCAAGCCTTTCCCACTGATCATTTATGTCTAAGATATTACATAAACACTTCCTCTCTGTGTATGGAAGCTCATAAACATATTTGAATTTTGTTCTATTACCTGTAACAAATGGCATTTTTTCATCTCATATAAATATCTGAAGGCTTCTGTACAATGAAAAAAGGGGTAAGCCCCGCTTACACCCTTGGGTGATCCCCCCTCCGCCGGATTCAACCCTTTCAAGTGGGCCCGCATCCCCTGATTCTTCACGGAAGGTAATGTGTTGCTTTATAATCTTGGTTAATGAAAACTGTTAGTGTGAGTAAGGTACGATTTATGTTAAAATTACGTATGACAATGTGGAATAACACTGATTGTAGAGAAATGATGAGTTTTTGTTAAGATATTACTGTGTTAACTACGATTGAGTGTTAGAAACGTGTGAGCCTTAGGTTAAGTTTGTTGAGTAGTAATGTAGGTTTTGCCCTAGGACTTTTGCTAACTGCTACGTTCTTATTCATTATGTCAAATGATGTTATTACTCGAAACGAGTGACACTTTGATGAAGATAGTGGCAATTAATGATAAATCTTGTTAAATGTTACTATGTTAATGTAAAATTAACATTGATATGTTGAAAGACATGCTTTGAAAAATTGTGAAATTAGGTTACGGGTTGTTTAGAAAGCTAAGTTACTTGGCTGTTTCAGTGTGGAACTTGTTAATGTTAAGCTGTTTATTCGTGCTTAAGGTGCTTTAGGTTTTTGTTGCCACATTATTATTTTTTGTCAGGTGATGCTATGTTAAGCATTTATTAATGGTGAAAAACTTTTGTCGTTAGCATTATATTTCCTATGTGTGTATGTGTTTATGTGTGTGATCGTATGTGTGTGGGTGTTGTGGGGGTGTGGTGTGTATGTGTGTGTGTGTGTCATGTTATGTTGAGTGCAGTATTTATTCTTAGTTTCATTACAACTACTGTTCACATAACTGATTGCAGTTTTTATTCTAACATGTAACATATCGTCAATTGCATTGCATTTTGCAAAGATAAACCGTTTTTTCTAAATGTCGAAGACTAACATTTAGACCTCTCAATCTCATTTTCTTATTTAAAAATTTAACTAAATAATAATTTTTTTTTTCCTAAGTTGAAACATGGATATACCTGTTTGCACCTTTTTTAGAATCTTCATTCAGTATCATATCACTTTTATCGTTTATTTTTTTTATGATAATTATTTTATTTTTTTATTTTTAAATTTATTTTCAAACTTTAGTTTTTATTTATTTTAATCTATTGTTGTTTTTATTTGTATTTTCATTTTTATTTATTTATTTTTAGATATTTTAAAGTTATTTTTCTACTTTTATTATTTTGGTAAGTTTTATTTTGCATTTATACTTTGTGTTTAATGTTTTAAGTTGATTTTGAAATTTTTTAATTTTTTAATCTTTTTAATTTTCTAAATTTAATTTGACATTTATCTTTTTATTAATTGTGATGTAAATGAATGGTGTCATGGGACTTTGTGTGTGTTTTGTGTACAGGTGTGTGTGTGTGTGGGTGTAAAAGGTGTATCCTTATTTTCTGTGAGTTAGAGATATGCGTGAAAAAAAAAAGTGTGACTAGTTACGTTTTGTACGAAGTGTTAAGTTACTTACTGTTGTTTAGTGAGGAACTTTGTTAATGTTGGACTGCTATTCATGTGTTAGCGTGTTGTCAGGTATGTCGCTGACTACATGATTTTCGGAAGTTAAGATGCATGATAGAGTAATCTTTTTTTTATGTGAATACGTTGCCATATGAGCATTAAATTGAATGATCAATATTATTATTACCACATGGTTGTGGTAAATTTTTGTTAAATGTTACTGTTAATGTAAAATATCCAAGTGATATGTTAGAAAAGGTGTTTATTTTTAATTCAGGTGAAGCTATGTTGCTTTAGTAATGTGAAAACTTTGTACGTTAGCATATATTGCTTTGTGTTGAGTGTCTACTGTGCGTAATGTGTGTGTGTGTTATGTGTGATTGTGTTTGTGTGTGTGTGTGTGTGTGTGTATTGTGTGAGTGTGCATATAGAGTTGTAAAGCTTCATTATCACTAAATTTTTGTGCAGACACTATCCTGTTTCTATTTTGTAAATATCGCCAATTGCATTGCATCTTGCAAAGATAAAACCGGTTTTTCTAAATGTTGAAAGACTAACATTTATATTTTTCAATTTCTCATTTCTTTTTGTACTTCAACTAATATAATTTTTTTCCTGCAGTTGGAAACATGATATACTGTTTACTATTCTTTTTTATAAGTTTAATGTTTATAGTTATACTTATGTTTAATTTTATAGTTTAATTGTTATTTTATTTTTTTATTTTAAAATTTATGTTTCTAAGTTTATTTTTAATTTTTTATTTTTTTTTATTGTTATTTTTTATTTTTTATATTTTGTTTTTTTTTTTGTTTTTTTTTTATTTAGAATTTAGAATTCTAAACTATACCGTTTCATGTTAAGATTTATCAAGCATTTACAACTTCGTGAGTCAAATTTTTTTTATTAATTTCTTAATTTTTTAAGTTAGCTAATTGCCTTTAATTTTTCTTTATTTTTTTTTTTTTTATTACTCTGTTTAATTTTTTTTTTACTATTTTTTTATTTTTTTTTTTTTTTTTTAATTTTATTTTTAATTTTTTTTGAAATTTTCCTGTTCTTTCTTTGCTTTCAAACTGCATTTATTTCAATTTTAACTTTGTTAATTTTTTGTTTTGTTTTTGATTATAAGCATTTCTTTTTTATATAAGTTTTACTTACATTTATACTGTGTGTTTAATTTTTGAAGGAGTTGTTTATTCAATGGGTTTACGGTTATCCATATAATAGAATGGATATTTATGCTAAAACTTTTTTGTTTACTAAAACTTTTCCTCTCATTGTCATGTAAAAAACGGCAAAAATATATGTTTTGGTGTGTGTGTAGTGTGTGGTGTGTGCCATTTGTGTGTGTGTGTGTGTGTGTGTGTGTGTAGGTGTGTGTGTGTGGTGGTGTGTGGGTGTGTGTGTGTCGTGCTGTGTGTGTGTGTGTGTGTGTCGTGTGTGCGTGTGTGTAGGTCATTTATTCTTAGTTTGTTGTAGAGATATGCTGAAAAAAAGATGTGACTAGGTTACGTTTTGGATGTAATGTTAGTTACTTATTGTTGTTTAAGTTGAGAACTTTGTTAATGTTGACTTGTTTATTTGCTTAAAGGTGTGTAAGGTTTGTCGCTGTGTACATTATTTTTCTTAGTTCAAATGATGCTAAGTAATCTTTATTTAATGTGAATACTTTGTTACGTTAGAGTATATTCAATGATCAGTATGATTAATTACACATGGTTGTGGTAAATTTTTGTTAAATTTTACTTTGTTAATGTAAAAAATATCAGTGATATGTTGGAAAAGGTGTGAATAGGTTAGTTTTGTAGGCTATGTTAGTTACTATACTGTTGTTTAAGTGTTGGAACTTGTTAACGTTTACAGTTTATTCGTGCTTTAAGGTGTGTTTAGGTTTGTCTTATGTACATTATTTTCTTAGTTTCATGATGCTAAGTAATCTTTATTAATGTGAAAACTTTGTTAGCATATATAGCGTATATTCGCTTGTCAGTGTATAAAGAAATTTGTTTTTATGTGGTTTTACCAAAATGATACTCGAAATGTGACTGAATCAATAGATCAATAGGATGGACAGGAGGGAACAGGAGGTTGGTTGGATGGTGG
>JABUQX010066846.1:0-30000 GCA_015478945.1 Trachelipus rathkii | reverse complement strand
TTTTTTTGTTTTGGTATTACTTTTCTATTATTTGAGTGGGTTGGTTTGTTGGAGATATTGGAATAGTGTTGTGAAAGGATATTGCAGTGCGGTTTGTGGGAAGGCAGTTAATTATTTTGTCCTATTAAAACTTCGTTTGTGGGTGGAGCGTTGTTTTGGGAGTTTTGGAGACGTTTTATTACTTGTCATGTTCTTTTTTCTTCAGGCTTACCCATATTGTCAATTAGGTCTTTCTTGAACTTTTCTGTTTTATGGGTGGAGATGAAACTAGAGATTTGTATGTTTAAGGAGGGTTGTAAAGTTATCTGTGGTGTTTTGGTATGTAAAGGTTGGAAGCTCTTTGGACTAATTTGGTGAAATTATCTAAGGCTTTATGTAGAGAGTGGGGATTACTAATTCCTATTGGAGGAAGGTGTGATTCAATCAATTGGGTGAATTTCTGTCAGTTTGCTTTTCTGTAATTTGTAAAGGTTAAAATTATTTTGGGGTTGACCACTTTTGCTGTATTATATGTGATTATTATTGGAACGTGGTCTGATGGGAGATCAATTTCTGTGTTCCATGTAGTGTTGTTAAAGAGAGATGGAGAGAAGAAAGTAATGTCAAAAGATGCCTTGGTTTGGTTTGTTTGGTTAGGGATTCGGGTGGGAAGATTATTGTAGTTTAATATATTTAAGAAATCAAGTTTAGGAGAATGTGAATTCCTCTGTTATCTGAAGGATATTTTCTGTACCAGGCTGAGTCATGGGCTTTGAAGTCGCCTCCCAATATTAAATTGTTTATTGTGTTGATAGAGTTTCAGTTGGGTTTGTAAATATTCGGACAATATTGATATGTAGGATGGGGGATGTATATTTGTATTATGTTGTGGGAGATATTATTGATAAGGATAGGAAATGATTGGATGTTAAGGATTGAATAATTTAATAAGTTTATGGTTTCGGTTGCGGTGTTATGGTAGGATATTGAAATAAAAGAACACTGAAACTCTGTTTATATACTTTTTTTGTATCCTTGTTTTTCCTTATCTTTATTATATTTTAATATCAATATATATTTTCAAGAGGTCACAATAAATACATAATTCCCCAACAGCTAAACATAAATTTTGCATATAAAAATATAAACCTTAAATAATTGATTATTAGTAGTTAATAATATAATACCAGAAAATCAACAGAATTTAGGAGAAAATGTGAAATCCTCATGTTATCTGACAGATATTTTTGTACCGAGGCTGAGTCATGACTATGTTGTTGCTTGCTCAATATTTAAATGTTTATTTCTGTTTGAAAGATTACATTACAGTTGGGATACTTGTAAATATTCGGACATAATTAATGAATATGTAGGATGGCGGATGTATATTTGATAATTAATAGTTGGGTAGAAGTATTATTGATGAAGCGGATAGGAAATCATGGATGTAAGGATTGAAATAATATGAATAGTAAGTTTATGGTTTCGGTCTTGGAATGTTATGTAGGACTATTGAAATAAAAGAAACACTGTAACTTTTCGATTATATACGTTTTTTTGTATCCTCCTGTTCTTCGTACCTCATATTAAATAAATACCAATGAGAGAGGAGGACAAGCTCAAATTTGGTCGTAAATATATCTTGTCAAGAGGTACAATAACATACATAATTCACTAAAGCTAAAAACGATAATTTTGCAATTAAAAAATATATAACCTTAAATATTGTACAAATAAGCAGTGATAAAATATAGCATACACAAATATACAAATTTTCAAAAAATCAAATAGACCCTAAATGAATAAACAGAAACCGAACAAAGCAATTTAACATAAATAATAACTATATATACCAAACGGTATGTTACTACCAACCTACTGTACTAGCACGAGTCAAATGTTTAAATAATTTTTAGTTAAAAAATTCAAGGAAAGAAACTAATAAAATCTTGCATTTTCAAGAACCTCCAATTCCAGTAGAACGGTATTAAGGACACCTCGGAAATCTCGCATACCTGAGAAATTCTAACTCTAGTGAAACACTGAAAAAAAGTCTTACTATTCTATTTCAGAATAGTTCTTAAGAATAGTTCTTAAGATAGTTCTTAAAATTGTTCTTAAGAAAATCAATTCGTATTGCGAGAAATTTAACCTTTAATAAAATAGATCACAGACAAGTTTAATAATTTCATGTACTTGGCAAAATCGGTAATACATATCACTGAGTCACAAATGAATCAAGTATTTTGTCATTAGTAAATGCTAGCAAAGTTAACGCTAAAACTCATACTTACAAGTTGGCTTACACTGTGAGAAACTACACTCTTTGGTTGAAAACTGACTCGTCTCGAGTCACACTTACGATTTGGCAACCCATACTTTCACTTTTGTCATCAATCCAGAATTGTATTGGCTTCACAAGATTAGCTCTAACGAACCCAGTTAAAGGTTTCTTGTTACTCGAGGGCGAAATCACGCAATCGTCCAATTTCCATTTGAGGCAAAATTTCGGAAGTACCACTTCACTACGTCTCCTCATCAACTGATATGCCAGGTTTAGTCCTGATATTGATCCTACATTGATCCTAGGTCCGATCTCAACCGATCCCATCCTCAACCGATCACACTTTCCCTCGTCGGATCGGTTTTCTTAACTCTCCTCGTGTAAAAATAAAGAAACTAATAAACTAACACAAAATATTTCTACTTACCGAATTCTTCACGGGCTATTTTTTCTTATCTCTGCATTACGTATAACTTAAAGTTTCTCCTTACATCATCCTTTTTTCTGAGATGTCTTAAACGATCTAATCCTTTTCTGTAATACTTTCTTTAATCTTACCTCTGTTCCGTCTTTTCTTCCTTTTTTAGGTGGTTGTCGATTCCATGACAATATGTTGCTTTTTGATTAGTGTTAGTAGAGTAGAAATATAATATATATATATCTAAAGTATATATATATAGTATATATATAGTGTATATATAATATATATATAATATATTATAATTATAGCAATATGTATATATAAAAGTATATATAAAAAGGTAATATTATAGATATATAATATATATAGACATAAGTATATATAGGTATATTATAATATGCTGCTCATTCATGTAATATAAACTCCTGTGCCCAGCACAGAATACTATAGGTTAGGAAATCACATTAAGTATCTGAAAGCGGTTTTTCACTCTAAGTTACTTGTTGATGAGCCTAATCATCTTCTTTCGTAACTTAACATAGACTTACGTTCATTGCCTCTCAACATACCTCGTTCTTTCTTGCATCATAAACCACAGCGCAACGTCTAGACCGAATGAGTCATATAATTTTATCACATTTCTTCTAGTTCTTAAAAAAAAAAAAAAAATGTAGATAATAAATATCTAAACGAATTGACTTCGATTATCTTCTGACATATTACATAGATTGTTAAAGGTTAAATGGAGATGATTTGTATAAAATACAGGTAAAGAGGTATATCAATTGTTTTATTAATCTAGTTAATAATTTAAGGTATATTTTACTTAAAAAAAATACGAAATACATTATTTTTAATATTACTTTAATTTAGAAATTTACTTTACCCGAAAATAATTCATTTGCCCTTAGTAATAAAATTTATGGTATATAATGATAAATTAAATAAAAGCTATTTTCCAATATAATATTACGTACAATTCAATATTTCACTTTGCGAATTTATTTTCAATTCTATTATTTTATAATACAGAAATCCATTTAGCATTTTCATGTTTTATACAAAAAAAAAAAAATAAATAAAATAAAAAAAAATAAAAAAAAAAAAAATCTATGGAATTACACATCTATGTAAACGGTAATTATAATTATTAATAATAATATTATATATATAAAAAATTTAATTATAATATAATTATAATAATATAATATATATAAATATGATATGTAAAGTAATATATAACTGACATATTACATCATACATAAAACACCTTGAACCAATTTTCATCATTTTTTGCTCCAATTTATGATTCAATATTAACTTCCTCTTTCAGGAATTTCTCTTTGAGGCATAAAATTTAATTGAATCAAATATTCAGTCTTCCAAATATTACAAATTTCCTTGGAGAATGGATACTTTCAATCTTCCTGTTAGCTTTCCATTGAAAGTAATAGATATATTAGTCATATACATAAAACACCTTGAACCAATTTTCATCATATTTTTGCAATCAATTTATGATCTCAATATTAACTTCCTCTTCACGGAATTTCTCTTTGAGGCATAAAATTTAATAACAAATTCAGTCTTCCTAAATTTACATTTCCTGGAAAGGATCTTTCAATCTTCCTGTTAGCTTTCCATTTGAAAGTAATAAAAAATATATATATATTACTATCTATAGAAATTTATCTAATAAACTAAGGTTAACTCCTCAATAATGAATATGATAATATAATAAATATATAATATAAAATTAATAAAATTATATTTATAAGTATTATATATAATTACTTATAAGGAAATAATAATATAGATATAATAAATAATAACGAGAATGAGAAAAAACGTATGTATATATATACAATTAATATATAAACTACAATGATGATATTATTTTTTATTTATTTTCCTATGGATATTTTTTCTTAAATAACCTTTAATATGCGAATTTTATGGATTTGCATTATAATTTAATGTGTATTTTCAATAGTTAACTTTTTCTCATTTTCTGAATTTAATTTAGGCTAGGAAAAAATGACGGTATACTGAATCTGAAAATATTAAACATTTATAAGAATGCAATTATATACTATCTCTTTTGTTAGGCAGAGTTATCCTGTCGAGATCTTCGCGATTTTTTTTATTATCTTCTGGGGTAGGAGGTAATAAAAAATTATATTTAATTCTCTTTGTGCACTCTTCAGTCATCGGCATAAGAGTTAATAGAGTTAGATATTATGTAATAGGCCATATAAGGTATTATATAGTGTATATGAGTTAATACAGTTATATATATATAGTATTTATTCTCTAATAACTTGGAAATAAATAAAAATGACACAATCACGTCATGTCACATACAATGTTTTAAGTGAGCTACTGTTTTATTACATTAATATAATATTAGAAAGATTTTTCCTCAATTGAACATAATATATATATATTATTAATTTGACAATAATTAGCAATATAAATATATAAAGGCTATTTACTGACTTAAATATAAATAATTATATCATATATAATTAATTAAAACCATTAAGGTATTATATAATTTAACACAATAATCACTGAGGAAACTTATCGTAGTTAATATAAATGAGAATACAGATTGATGGTACCGGTAATATATTAACTTATTATATTATTACATATATAGTTACATATGATATTTAGATCATTCATTATTAATTACTTAAAGTGATGTAATTTTATATATTCTTAATAATCTATTTATATTTAATTTACTAGCTCTATATTAATATAATCATATATCAATTACTTAATATAATAATGTATACATTATTATATGATTTATATTATGTGGAGCGTGTTTATTATTATTATTATTATTCATATTGATGTATATTTATTCGCAATTATTATTATCTCCTTCAGTATATTATAACGAATTTAAATGTATGTATTTTTGGTATATTAAGATAGAATTATGCTTTACCAATCTATTATGTTAAATATCATTATATTTAACTATTTAATGATGTGGAGAAATCTGAGCTCAAAATTGCCGTAGCGTGTCAGATTTTTTGGTATTGTGACAAGTATATTTTAGTGATATATTATTAGCATATAAAATAAGTCAAAAATAATTAGTTTTAATAAGTATTATGATTATATTATTTTCATCAGTCATTAAGTTTTCGTAATTAGTTACCTTATTACAAGATTTTTTTTTCTTTACAGTTTTCGTGAGTCCATCTCCCTGAGTAATGGCCTTTGAGATATCCAAAACGATAGTCATAATCTGAGTAAAATGTTTAGAAAAGATATATCAGTAATATAAAGTATAATAATAATAATTAAACAAGTATATATATATTATATATTCGTAGATAGAATATAAATATATATATAAAATAATATATTCAAAATGGTAATATATATTAAGGAATAATATATTATAAATATATATATTATTAATATATTAGATTTATATGTTAAACAGAATTAATATATATAAATAATAAGTCTAATATTATTATTAAAATAAACTTCCCTATTGCCACCTAGAGATCGTAGGTCTATTATATATAATTAATCAATTGAAAGATGTATATTAAGTTAGATTGCATCTATTTGCAATAGAAATGAAATCATGCCTAATTGTTGCAGCAATTAATTTTAATACCTTATAATATATATTATAATAAAATAGTATATATATATATATATATATAGGTGTAATTATTAATAATAATTAATATAGGCTATGACATACATAATTAATAGATGCTATAATAAAGAATATTATATACCTATAGGTATAATAATTATTTTGTAAACTGAAAATAACAAAAAATGAAATTGAAGGTACTTTTATAACTGTACTTACTGTCCAGTAAAAACGCAATCAAAGGAATAGAATAAAAGGCCTAATCTAGGAGCTTTTTCAGTTAAAACGCAAGCACACAATGTGCGACCACCGCATAAATTACATTTTGTACTATATTATATATATATATATATATTATTTATATCATATATATATAGTTAATATATATATATATATATATTAAAATAAATCTTTATATATATATATATTTATAAGATATAATATAATATATACTACTATATATATAATATAAAAATATATATACTATATATATATAATAATTATATTTATATATATATTATATAATATATATATATAAAATATGTATATAGATATATATATATATATAACAATATATATATATATATAATATACTATATATATACGACTTGAAAAAGAGAAAGAGGGAACCAGAGAATTATAAATTTTTATTCCCTCCAAGATCCCTTCCAATGGAGTCTTAAAGTATTAATCAATTCTTATTCCACAAAATTTTCTAGCTCACGAAAAGTTGATATTGGATAATTGCTCATATTAATAGATAAGGAACGAGAGGAACATGAAAATTAATCTCTCTTCGTGTCAAAAAAGGATTTCAGACTTCCGGATATTTTCCTTAAGGGAAGAGCAAAAAAACGACAACAAAGGAAACAACAAACCCAAAAGCAAACAAGGACGTTTTTGAAATTTTCTTCATATGGTTGAATTTCATGTTGTCCAATTTAGAGCATGTATATATATATATATATATATATATATATATATATATAATATATATGTCTAAATACTCATATATCTATTTAAATATGGCATTACTACAGATATTTATATATATATATATATATTATATTAGTTATATATATTTTTATTTATTTATATTATTTATATTTATTTATATATTATATAGATATATATATACTATTATTATTATATATATTATATATATATATATATATTTTATAATATATATATATATATATAGTATATATATAGTATATATTATATTATATTGAGAGAGAGATGATGAGAGAGAGCAGAGAGAGAGAGAGAGACGAGGAGAGAGATGAGAGAGAGGAGAGATGAGATGAGAGAGAGTAAACATGAAGAAGGAGAACTGATGAGATGAGAATGGAGAAGAGAGAGAGAGATGAAGAGAGAGAGAGCAGAGAGAGAAGAGAGAGAGAGAGAGACGAGAAGAGAGAGAGAGAGAGAGAGAGAGAGAGAGAGAGAGGAGAAGAGAGAGAGAGGTATCTTATGACTACGCCTAATAATGTCCTCTTATTATTTTGAGTTTATTTTATCCAATGTGAGGAACGTTAAATATGAGGAAGAATCTCTACTATTTCTAGTTCATTCTTTTAATATTAATTAAATAATAAAAATAAAGTCATACCCTAATTTGAACGATTTAAACAATATAATTTCAGACGAAATAATTTGCAACCCCTTCCAAAGAAATTTTTAAAATTTTGACTTACCAAATTTTAACCATAATTTATGTTTAATAAATTAAGCCATAAATTTTACTTTTAAATGTTAAAATTCGAAAATATTAAATTAATTAAGCTGAATTATGAAAGGGACAGGTTATAAACTTATTGTAAACACGTAAAAGTAAAAATCCGATAACGCTGTGAGGGACTAATGCAATTTCCATTAAAATGATTAATATAATTCTATAATTATATTATTATTTGTATTAATATATGTAATTTTAAATGAAACACATTATTTTATTTTATCTATATCTGCTTATTAAGAAAATATATAATCGATATAAAAATAACTCGAAATTTTGTTAAATTTTGAATCCATTCATGTAATTATTTTTGCTTTAAATATCGTGCATTGAACAAATTACAAGTAGGTATATATAATTAAGGAACTTTCCATCACAAGGATTATATTTTTTCTCATAGATTAATTTGTAAATAGCTTGACTGAAATATTGTAAAAAAAAAGCGTAATTATGTTAGAGGGTTATAATAACTATCTATATACACTAAATTTTTTTATTTAAATCACAGGTTAACCAACACAACTATTATCTAAATGCTATACTTACTATATAAAACTAAATAATTTGATATATTTTACTAGTTATGGAAATTTATCATAATTCATAAAACACATTAAAATTACTTTTGAAGTTGCATAATTTAGTTCTGCTTTTATATTTATATAAATAAATTAATTATCCTTATCTGCATGCATTATTTGTTCAAAAGATCTGTTAAATATTATATAGTTAAACAAATACTCAATTTTAAGAATTACCTAAATGTAAATTTCATAAACGTTGAAATTTATTTAGGTCACTAAATGATTAAACTTATTAATATTAAAATATATCATTTTATACTGATTTAATCGTTGGGCGGGTGTAAACATTAATTTAAAAGAATAATAAAGAATAATAATTTTAGAAAAGATAAATTTTTATTTAAAATCAGTAGTTTCTCAACAACTTTATATATATATATTATTCAATACTATATATATTATAATAAGAATTCTTTGGTATATTAAAAACTAACAAATATTGAAAATTTCAATTAAAAACTCGTACACAATTTATTAATACCTATAATAACTCTTATTAAATAATATTAGCTTATTTTTTAGCTTTTTAATTTGAAATTGTACATTTATTCAAATGTAATATAACATAATTATTTATATTTTCTAAAATGTTAACAGATTATTATATCCGTTTAATAAATATATACAATTTAGTTAAATTTAATCTCCATATAATAATATATTTATCATATAATTATATTTATTATGGGTTGGTAAAAATTCAAGTTTTATCTATTTTTATATATACCAGATTATTATATAATTATAATTTGTAATAGTTAATTAATATTATTATTTTTATGAATATTATTTATATATTTGAATAAATAAGTAGTATATATTATATTATGTTATAAGTTATTAAATATTTTATTTATTTAATATAATAAATATCTAATTATCTCAACTAATTTAGTATTATTATGATAATATTATATTATTTGAGTATATTAAAATATAGAGAATGGATTTGGGACAATTTCATTTAGATAAGATTAGCGTGCCATATATTTATTGAGACACCTAAAACTATTTAATAAAGTTTGTATTTTATTTTTATTTCAATGTGCATTATTTATACATCATAAGTCATTATAATGACCTAATAGTAAAATACATATATTATTAATTATTATTTTCAATAATTAGCTTATATAATAGAAAATACCGTTTAAAAACATACAATTTTAAGATTTAACAAGAAATTTCAAATGTTGAACATTAGGAAAAATGTACTTTAAGGGAGTTCTAAATTTGTAATTGTGAAAATTTAAGCAAAGCGTAATTTTATTAAAGATGTTAAAATGTTTTATTAAAACAGGTTTTCCAACTAATAATGAAATATTTGGTATACATAAATAAAACAAATATAATAATTATGAAAGTTTCAATTAAAGAAAGACGTCAAATTTAAGACACTAGAAATAGTAATAAATTCTCTTTTAGCTGCTTCAGGGATTCGAATTTGCATTTCAATGCATACATTCTTATTTTTTAAATCTGAAAATACCGTTAAAAAAACTCAATTTTAAAGAATTACCAAATAATTATTTCAAATGTTGTAAAATTAAGGAAAAATCGTACTTTTTATAGAAATAAGTTTCTAATAAAATTTTGTAATAATTAATTTTTGAAGGAAAATTTTAAGAACTTTTCAATAATTTTAAGAAAGCATAAAGATCTTATTGACTCTATATATATATATAACTCCCTACAACACTATATATAAACTAATAAATTTTAACTTAATAAGATCTTCTGTATATAATTACAAATAAAACATCAAATTATATATTGAAATTATATAAAATCATAAATTAAAAATTGTCAAATCTTTTTAAAGCGATCTTACTGAAAATTATTAATTAAATTCTTTCCTCGAGTGGTTTTTTGAATTAGGCGTGTGAATTTTATTTCTAATAGATAAATACAGATGAGTGGTTATTTTTTAAGACAGATTATCGTCTCAAAATACTCGACACTATTAATTGATCTAAGTCCAACATCAAATTATTCTAGATTTTACACATAAAATAATTATAAATTAATGATTAAAATAAAGTCGGCAATAGATTTTGTAAAAAAATGTTTACTTCTTTAAGTAGTATTAAAATTCGTTAAGTGTTAGATATATGTTTAAGGAAAGCTGTAATTTTATAGAAAGTATTTAAAAATTGTATTTATAATTATATAAAACAAGTTTTTACTCAATACAACTAATGAAATATTAGGTATTTATTATATAAAATAAAATATTGAATTTCATTTACAATATTGTATAAGATCCCTTTTGTATATAGAAAATCCCATTAATAAATTTCACACTTTTAATATATTTGGAACATTTGTTAAGATTGAAAATATTTAAAGCATTTTTAAATGATTATCAATTCTTAAATGCTATATAAAGAATAATTTCAGTTGAGAGAGCTTGAAGAATCTTTTTAAATTTTAAATATTATCATAAATATAATATGCAAAAGAATAAATAATTTATATAAGGTAAAATATATAGTTACTTTTAAGAGTTCTTAAAATTTGGAAATTATACTGCGTATAGAACTATTTATGATATAGTAAAAAAGCGGTAATTTTGAGAAGTTAATAAATTTATTTGTAACTGAAACATGGTTTATCACATCTAATAATGTAAAATTAATTTGAGTATTAAATATTATAAAAACAAAGAATAAAAAATTTCAGCAGAAAACTTATCATCAATTTTTAAACCTAAAACAATTAAATGAACGCATACTATTTTCTTGGCACTTTTTGAAATTAGCATTTCAATGAAACACTTTTAATTTTTATTTTATTGCTAAAAAGTAAAACGTGAAAAACTAATTTAATAAGAATTATATACATACAAGAAGAAGAATTAATAATTAATCTATATTTAAGGAAGAAATAATGCTTAAAAAGAATTTGAAACGGATTTTGAGATTAAATTATTCTAATTTGGTAAACAAAGATAATTTTTTTATGAAAGAACAAAAGAAATTTTACTTCTTAAAAAAAAACTAATAGATTAAAAACAAAAACAATTAGAGCTGCTGAAATTATGCATATAAAATTTTCTAGTGACATGAAAAAGATTTTAGTAGAACTGCTATAATATTTTCCTGAATATCGAACACTCCACATTTGAAAGTAACTACAGTAATACTATAATAACTTAATAAAATGGCACAATTTTGTAGACTATATTTATTGTAAATTAGCATTATAAATAATATGAAATCAAATTAATCAAATTTTTATAATTATTGTCAATAAATGCTAGAAAATCCGCATCCGCCCATGCAAAATATCCTCAAATGCAGATATGTTGCAGATGACAGTAAATATAATATGCAGAGATAGTATAGGAAAAATTATATGAAAAAATAATGATCTCGATTTACATTTTTAGATGAAATTTCTAAACATTGTAGTAATATGTTTCATTCGTAGAAAATTATAAAGAAATAAGGCGTAATATTTAGATAGTTATAATTTTTTTATTACAACAGTTTTATACCATAAATTCATTATATTTATACATTTTGTGCTATGAAAAAATAAAGCAATACTTAAAAATATTTATATTTGTAAAAATCGACAATTTAAAGCATATCTAATTTTATAATAAATTCAACTTTTTATTTTTTGAAATAATATTTGTCAATTATTCAAAGGAAAACGTAATTTACATTTTTCAAATAGATGGATTATATTTTTCTGATTATATAACTTATCTAATCCCGCCCATTTAAATGATAATTAATTCTTCAAATGTTTGAAGTATATTGTAGGGAAAATCATGCTCTGTTACGACTCATAAACTTATCTGATGTAAAAGTTATACTATATAATATTTAATAATTATAGTGAAAATTGTATTATAGAAAATAGCGTAAATTTATTTGATAAGTTAAATATTATTTTCACTTAAAATAGGTTTTCACAACTAATAGATAAATATTTGGTATATATATAAATAAACATATTGAATTTATCATTTACAAAACGTCAATTTTAAGACACCTAAAATAATTATTATGTATACTTTTTATCTTCATGACTTTTTGAAATTTTTCTAATTATATCAATGCAATACACATGTACTGTTAATTGTAAAGAGGCTTATATTAAAATACCTTCATTATTAATAGAGGGGACAAACACAGTTATTAAATAATTTCTAATGTTGAAATTTAGGATAAATAGTACTTTTAAATTTAAATGTTTCTAATAATTTTATGTAATGTGTAATAATATTTAATAGAAAAATTGCGTAATTTTAGAAGTTAAATTTATTAATTAAAACAGGTTTTCCACGAATAATGAAATATTTGGTATGTAAATACAAATAAATTCTTTATAGAAATTTCATATTTAAATAAACGTACATTTAAGTACTATCACTCATAACAATATAAATGAAATTCTCTTTTTAACTGCTTTTATGAGAATTATGGCATTTCAATTAAAATACATATTAATTTTTTTATTTCTAATAAAATTAAAATATATTTTTATTGAAAAGTTAATTTTTAATTAATTTACTTAATAATATTATTACTATATAAATGTTGAAATTTAAGAAAATAGGTAATTTTAAGAGAATTTTATAATTTGGTAAATAAGTATGGAAATTTATAAAGAAAAGCGTAATTTTAAAGTTATATTAATAAATTTTTTTATTAATAACTAATGAAGTTTTTCCACATAACTAAATGAATATATCATATATTTTGGTAATCATATAATAATTAAACTCAAATATTGATAAATTTTCATTAAAAACGTTAATGTAAGACTGTGCTATGAAAAACTATAAATTAAAAATCACCAGTATTTTAGTTTATTTAAAATTGCATTTTAATAGAATACATTTATTTTTATTCATATTGATTGATAAGGAAGTTTTGGTGGTAAATTTTCTCAATTTATTTAAAGATTTTAATAAATAATTTATCTAATATGTTGAAATTTAGGTAAAGTCGTACTTTTAGTTACTAAGAGTTTTATTCAATAATAGAGTACTAAATTTGTTATGTGAAAAATTTGGAGTATAAAAGAAATTATTATTATTGTAAAGTTAATAATTGTTAATTTAGGTTTCAATTCCTCAGTATTCACATACTCTTAATATTAGAAATAATTATATAGTCTACATTTTAATATATATAATAATATTTAGATAAATTTTACATTATAAAAAACGTATCAAATTTTAAATAGACTATACTTCTGTTAACATATATTAACTTATATCAAATTATTTGTATTTTAACATATATTAACTCAATACAAAATTACATAAGAACAATCAAATCAATATAATTGTTAGAAAATTTTTTATCTCTGGTGATAATATTAATCACAAATGTCTGATAATATAAAATAGACGATTTATATATGAAAGACTGAATCATATGAATATATTTTGTATTATGGATTGTAACTAGAAATGTTCATTATAGTATCTAGACAGTACAAATAAGAGCAAAATCGAGTATATATTGAAATAAGAGGTTATACAGCTTTTTAAAAAAAATATATTGTATAATGTATTTAAATAATTTTAAATAAAAGAAAAATAAAGATAGAAAAAGTAAGTAAGTAAGTTAAAAATAATTTGTCCTCCATTAAGAAAAGTAGATGCTTTCTAATTCCCTAATTAAGTAAAATTGAATTTTTTAGGGATGAACTATGTGAATTATTGTCAATATTAGATTCTTGAAAATATTATTAGTAAATTGTTAGTATAATTCTCTTTAATATTATAAAATATTTAGTAATATTTTAGAAATGTCTCTTTAATTTATATATAAATTAATAGTATATAGATTATATTATTAAATTATCATAATTTTTTTGCTTTATTTGGGTAAAGTATTGACTTTAATTTATAATAATATTCAATAGTTATTTTATTATTTATATGTCATAATATGATCATTGAAAATCTAACTCTATTCTTAAACTTTGCAACTCGTTAATTGTTGAAAGCTCTAACTATGAAGGAGATCTTTTTGAATGTTTTGAATTTTCATTATGAAATAAAACAGTTTTCAGTCTTCTTTAAGATGTATATATAAAAGTTTGTTTCCATTGTCTTTCAAATAAACTAACAAAAAGTCTATTATTGCTATCAATATATTGAATTATATATTAAATTTTATTTTATATTTAATAATGTAACGAATGTACTCTAACTTGTCTTAGTGCTTACTTCAATATCAATGTAGCTTGTATTATGAGTTTGTATATTAAAGCTATAATATGTGGCATTAATTTATTATATCTCGTTAAAGGATTATTACGATTCCACATTCCTCATTGATTTTCTTAATACCAATTTTCTTGTTTTTTATTTACTTGGGTCAATTTTATTACTTTCTCTCAATTTGCCCTTCCCTAAGACGTTATTTTTCTTAGTCATTCTATTATACACAATTAATTATTTTAAAGTAATTTCTTTTTGAATAATGAACTCTTACTGTGTTTCGAAAGCTTTGACCCCAAAAAGTTTCGATTTTATTTATAAAATAATATTTTCAAAATGGTTAAGTATATATATATAGGATAATATAAATCGTTATACTATTTTAAACAGTTCTATACAATATTTGTATAATTAGTGAAATAATATATATTTATATATTATATATTGATATATATATTGCACCATATAATGTGTATATAATATATAGCATATAATATAATATATATATTATATTATATAATATTTAATAATTATTATATAGTTCTATATATATACTAATATTATATATATATATAATATATATTATATATAATTATATATACATTTTAAATAAAATAAAACAAATATGAATATATATATATATATATTATATATATAATAATAATATATATATATATATATATATATATATATATAAATATAATAATAATTATATATATTATATATACATATATATTTCTGTATATGATATTTTATATTTTATATAATATATATATATTATATATATATAATATATATATTGTATATAATAGTATATATCTATATATAAGTATATATATATATATATATTCAAATATATGTTAGGATGAATATATAACTGGATAAAGGACGGTTGTTGATATTTATACGTATATTATATATATAATATATATTAATTATTGTTATTCTAGTATATTATATATATCTTATATATATATATTATTATATATATATATAATATACTAGTATATATATATATATATAAGTAATTATTATATTATATTATCTATATAATATATATAATATATATAATTGCATGATTCTTGTCATAGTCTTATCTCCACACACACGACACAGGATACCTACATACATACATATTATATATATTGTATATATATATACTATATAATATATATATATATATATATTATAATCTTCATATGATACGTCTTGTTAGTCCTTATATGGCATGTAGTTGTATAGGTATCAATAGAATTGTAATTTGAAGATCAATCCTTTAAGTTATTTAGAAGTTAAAACCTCGTGGTAGGGAGGTATAAGCGAGTATCTATTATTAAATATATTATATATTATGTGGGTACTTATGACTGAGTAATATAATATTCATCTTAGAAATAGGAAAAGCTAAAATTTATATTATATTTAATTGTTTGAAATAATATATACAGTCCAGCTTAGAAGAATCACATGTGTATTAAATGAGAGATAAAATCATGAGCTTCACACATCAATACGGCTAAATATATTATTTATGAGATAGCTGTGACAAATAATATAAAGTATAATTATATATTATTATAATACGGTAATATTTATACGGGGATTTAGTTAGTCTAATGTTACGATAATAAAATAGTAAATATACAAATAAATATTTTACATCAATAGGATAATAAACATTTCGTATTATAATATTATATATATATATATATATCTTATTAGTAATTATTATTAGCGTAGTTAAGCTATTTATTATATATACATCTATACTTATGATTAAGTTATATATTTATGTAGATAACTAGATGAAATCGATATAGATTATTAAAAAATTTTTTAAAAATCTATTATATATATATGCAATTAGAGAGATTTTAGCATAGATAAATTAATAAAACCCTAATTAATATAAAATAATTGAAAATTATTTCTTCTAAAAGTGAGTGAATTTATTATTTAATCACATTATTTTCTACTATTTTATTATTTTTATGTTCGAAAAAATGTAATAATAGGTCTAAAATTAAATATTTCAAATTAATAAAAAAAATATATAAAAACTATTAATTTAGAAGTTAAATTTTTCTCTAAAATTAGCTCGCGGATAATATAGGGCGTTATATATTATACTATATATATATACCAGGGCTTAGAGATATGAATAATATATATATAATTTATAATATACTACTACTATATATCTATAATATATATTATATAGTATTATATATATATATATATACTATGACCCTACCCTACCCCTAACCTACACCCCCATTAAATTACTAAGTGAAAAATCAGAAACTATTAACTAGATTAATATAAATTATGTAATATAATTATAATATACACTCAGCTGTGCTTGCGAAAAAGTCAGAGGGGTAATGTAAAATAATTAGAAATGCTAATTTGTTAATGATCAGTAAATTCTACCTTTATTTATATAATCTCAATTTTAATAACATATACTCTACTACTACTATATACTATATAATTATATATATATACTATATATAATATATTTACTATATAATATAATCACTAATAATCATATATATATACTACAACAATATACTATATACTATATATTATATATTATATATACTATATAATATATAGGTATATACCTATATATATATATATATATATATATAATATATATATATGACAAAGGAGATTAATGCTAGATAAAGAATATAATTATAATTAATGAGAAGATAATTATAATCAATGAGAAGATAATTATAATTAATTGGAAGATAATTATAATTAATTCGTGTTTCAAACAACATCCAAATTATTTTATACGTAAAATATATTATGTAAAGAGTTAGGAAAATATATTTATGAGCAGTGGTGAGCTGACCGGTTCACACCGATTTTCACGAACCTGTTGTTAAATCTTTTTCAGTGAAACGAACCGGTTTTTTTTTTTTTTTAACTCTTGTTGATTTGAATAAACAGAAAAAGAACCGGTGTATTTTGACAGCTCATTACTGAACTTGTCATTAGCAGGTAAATAAATGCATTAACATGATTTAAATCTTTTCCTGGAGTTGACTAATGTAGGGATCATGCATCTTGAGTTGCTAAAATGAAGAGTTGCTAAAATGAAGAGAGGTGCTTAATGAAGAGTTGCTAAAATGAGAGTTGCTAAAATGAAGTTGCTAAGAGAAACATTATGTTAAAGTAAAAACTTGATGAAAGATATTATAAAGAACTATATATAATATTGTATAGGTAAAAAATAAATATGAAATTACTTTAGATGATGTATGGGTTACTATAAGATGTTATCAAAGAGAGACAACTGTTGCTTTGAAATAGAGGAAGAGATATAGAGAAGGTTGAAAGACAAAGGTATTGAAAAGCATATAAACATAAACAGAATGATAAAAAAGAATATAAATGCAAAGAAAGCATGAATGAATAACAGTTACTTAGATATTGAGGAGAGATTAGAAAAAGATGTGTTTTAAAGATTTCTGAATTAAGTAGTATAAGTAGTAAAGTAGTAAGTAATAAAGGTAGTAGTAAGTAGTAAATGAATGTAATAAATAAGGAAATGCAATAGAAAGAAGTATGGAACATTGGTAAGGTGGAAGAGAGAAGTTAAAAGGAATTAGAAGTTTGCTATAATTAGGATGAGATGTTTACGAAATTGCACACACACACACACACCTACACACACACACACACACCACACACACACCACACTACACACCCCTTATTACTCCATGACAACACCACACACCACACAACACACACCACACACACACAGCACAACACGGACGGAGGAGACATCTGTTGTCAAGGTAAAAACAGATCTACCATATAACATTTTACGAGTTTAAAAAAAGTAACATGAAATGGTTATTTTTTTTTTTCAAATTTCGCCCCCCAAGGGCATGCATTGCCCTATTCTTCGGTTCTTGGAGAGGAACTTTCTAGGTCAGTTATTAACCATAGGATCGGCAGATTGAACCTGGACTCATATGCTTTGAACTCATGTCGACTCTATCCGATGTCCATCGGGCAAGATCAATATAGGTATATATAGTACCCTATTACTATAATATATAATATATAAATATATATATATTATATATATTTATATATATATATATATATATATATAAGTTATATATATATTGAAACTATATCTCTATATATATATATATTATAATATAAATATATTATATATATAATATATATATATTAATATATATATATATATATAATATAATCATATTATATATATATATATATATTATATATATATATATATTATATATCAATAATATTGTAGATTTGTTTTCAACATATATTTAACTATAATAATATATATTTTACTATTGGGTTTTTATCATTATTTACCGTGATATAACCTTAGGCCGTGATAGACAACTTAAGATGTTAGATCCCTAGTCTGGATCCAAGGTAGAAATTACCTAGGAGTAGTTTCCTTCTAGAATAGGATACTATCCGTGAAATGTGATCTTTTTTTCTTTTTTAACTCTGAACAACAATATTTAGGGGGAAAGGGTACTAGATTTTTATATTTGTCCTGAGAGTGCCTCCAAGATAACAAAATGGGGTCCATGAAAGAGGAAGCTTTAATTATTGTAAATTATTATGGTAATTGATTATTATTAAATTATTCATTATTAAATATGAAATATATATCAATTATTATATATATACTATATTATTTATTATATTATTATTATTATTATTAATTATTATTATTATTATTATTATTATTTATTATTAATTATTAAAAAAATAGGAATCTAGGATTTGATTATGCTAGAGAGTTTGGAAATAAATCGAAAAAAGATTACGTGAATTTAAGTACCTCTACTGAAGAAGGAGTGCAACCTATTTCCATAAAAAAAAATAAAAACAAAATATAGTGTATGGAAATAGATGTTCGACGAGATTGTGTTATGGTAACAGAATGTAAAATTTTATGAATGAAATCAGCCACTTGGAGAGGAACCTTTTGGAGAAATGGTGGAAAGCATTAATAAGATTTGATTTACTGGTGATAATGAACTTCTGACTGATTTTGACATCTGAGATAATGATGTAACTGAAAGTAAATATGGATACTTACTATATTTGACAAGAGATTTGGAAAATGGCTGGCTAAAGTCAATTTGGAATAAGATTTGCTTACTAAAGTTACCATATGGATATGCTTACTAAATTTGACATCTGGATATGCTTACTAAAGTTGACATCTGGACTTGCTTACAAACATGAACATCTGGATATGCTTACTAAAGTTGACATCTGGATATGCTTCAAAGTTGACATCTGGACTTGCGTACTAAAGTTAACATCTGGATATGCTTACTAAAGTTGACATCTGGATTTGCTTACTAAAGTTAACATCTGGATATGCTTACTAAAGTTGACATCTGGATATGCTTCCTAAAGTTGACATCTGGATATGCTTACTAAAGTTGACATCTGAATATGCTTACTAAAGTTGACATCTTGATTTGTTTACTAAAGTTAACATCTGGATATGTTTACTAAAGATAACATCTGGATATGTTTACTAAAGTTGACATCTGGATTTGCTTACTAAAGTTGACATCTGGATATGCTTCCTAAAGTTGGCATTGGATATATTTTTAAATTGACATCTGGAAATACTTACTAAAGTTGACATCTGGATATGCTTACCAAAGTTGATATATTAGGCTTGGGTTCAAGTACATTTCGTGAAGTACTAAGTCCAAGTTACAAGTGAATACTATGAGAAATTTGTTATTCAATAGCAGAGTAACACAAAGAGTATAGAATGTACAGTAAGAGAGTACTTTATAAACTTGTCATATTATACTATATAACATACATATACATATAGTATACAATATACTAGATTATAAATATATATATATATATATTTATTATATATATAATATATATTTATTATAATATATATATATATCACCCACTTCTCTCCCCAAGACTGGGGGTAAGGTGTCTAAATAAACCGGAAACAGACAAGTAGTAGAGAGAATATGAACGCAAGTCGAAAGAAAGCCAGCTTAACTGGGTCTTTATACCTTTATGAGAATCTGGTCGAGTCAGAAGATCCCCTAAGAGTTTCTAAGGGACGACGCGGACCTCACTATGGCATCTCGTCGAATGGTGGGGTTCATGCATCCCTTGGCCCAGGTGGGGCTACAACCATACCTACTCACAAAACCCCAGTTCAGCTCGCTGTAGTTATGCAGCTTTCTTCTCGCGTTAACCAATAAATTTCTCTCAATCCTCACTGGCATCCTTTACATTCAATCCGAACTTTTCAATTCGGTCTTTCAGCGGGTCGATTCCAACACTCGCCAGTATATACAGTTTAACGAACGACTATATCCATCCTTTCAACGACAAAATCTCAACTAATTTTATTTTCTCTATGTTACCGCATTTCTTCCACAACAACTCTTCTAATAACGTTAATTCCTCATTTTAACAATTTTTCTCATACTAATCACTCCAATTGTCAATCTGAACATTGTATTAGTTTATAACCGTGGATCGACCCATAGGTCTCCCTACCTACATTAACAGGTAACACCATAGCCCCATGTAAACCCACGCACAAGACCAGCCTTTTACATCACTCAGGATATAATTTCACTAGACCTCCTTTCTGATTCACAATTCCTACTACATCGTGATCATCCATTCCCTTTCATCCAAAATATATATACAATATTTAAACTCAGACTCCTTTTTCAAGCTGTTCACTATTAACAATAACTTCACACCGAGTGTCTCACTCATAACAAACTTACTCTTATACTACGTTTTTCAACCGTCATTTTAACCCTACCAATCTTCTCTACAATCTCTCAAACTCTTCAGAGTAGTACAACAAAATCAAATCAGCGTACAATAAGCAAGGGACCTTCCACTCTCCTTCCATTCTCACACATGGATTTAAATAACGAACACTAAGAGTAGACTCGCATAGATTCGAGTGTCGGGTTCTCGGGCTCTAGGTGGACGAGGGGGAACTTCGGCCCCTCTGTCCATCGTCGAGGCCCTAAAAACATATTTTCGTATGGGGCTCTAGGATGTGTGATCGGGAAAGGGACGAAGTCTCCGTCGTCATTAGAGGCGAGAGACCCGACAAATGATATTATGCGGTCTACTCTAAGGTGTTCGTTATTTTTATGTGAATCAACTTTTATATATATATATATAATTATTAATAATCTATATATATATAGTATATATATATATATATTATATAATATATTAAATATATATATTCAAAACATTACTGGTACGCGAAAAGCGCGAGTCGATCCCGCAGAGTTTTCTACTGTTCTAACTGAACAGATTTTCACTTTTTGCATATTATATTATAATATATATTTTATATAGATATATTATATTATATATAATATTATAATATATATTATATTATATATTATATAATATACTATATGTATCACGCAAGTTCTCCCGTATACATCGGGATCAAGACTGAATGTATTTCCATATGAACGCAGAGAATTAACGTGGTGCATATTATATATATATATATATTATATATATATATTTATATATATATATTATATATCTATTATATATATATATTATATATATTATATTATATATATTATATATATATATATATTATATATATATATATTATATATTATCTATATTTAATATATATAATATATATATATATATATATATAGTATCATACTATATATATTATATTAATTATATTATATATATATATATATATTATATATAATTAATGTATAAGAGTTAATTAATTATATAGCCTATTTTATATACATAAAGATTATTATATAGTCTAATCTGTTTGCTATAATAATAATAATAATATTAATAATAATATAATAATAAGTAATAATAATATATTAATAATAATAATAATAATAATAATAAAATATAATTAATATATATAATAATAATAATAATAATAATAATAATAATAATAATAATAATAATAATAATAATAATAATAATAATAATAATAATAATAATAATAATAATAATAATAATAATAATAATATAATAATAAATAATATATCATAATAATATTAATAATAATAATAATAATAATAGTAATAATATAATATAATTAATATCATATAATTAATAATAAAATAATAATATAATAATAATAATAATATAATAATAATAATAATGATTTATTTGAAACTTTTAAAAATGACAATAAAAAAATGAAATTAAATATTTTAAATTTTTCAATAATATATTTACAAACATTTTTTAATTAACATCAAAAATAATATGATAAGTGATGTAAGTACAACCTGTTCTATAAAATAACATAAAAAGTCGTAAACACATCCCCTATTATTAAGGATTCAAAATCTTGCACGGTATCCGTATAGTAGACATTAATGCTGCTTAGTTCATCTAACGTCTGTACCTAATTTTTTGTTAACTGCTAATAGATCATAACAGTAAATTCCTTCATGCTATACCAGTAAGAAACAAAAAATCAGAAACTATAGCTCTTGCTTTGAAAATAATTTTACCAACACTTTTAAAAATCCCTAATACTATTCTGACTGACCAAGGATTAGAGTTTACGGGTAGAGTTGAAGAACTATTGTCAGAATACAACATAAAACATCTTACTACAAACAGTTACACCCCTGGGGGAAATGGGTGTTGTGAAAGAGCAAATAATAGTTTTACTGATTTGTTGAGAAGCACAGTTGCTGGCCCTAAGATTTGGGATAAACATCTTCAGAAAGTAATGTCAATATACAACAACACTCATCATGTAAATTAAATATGTCATCTGCTGTATATATTTTGAATACCAAACATGAAATAAGTGGTATACCTTTGGGCCCCAAGAACAGATTTCAAATTCTGGATCAGTGAACACGAAAAATTCCGGCCATTTGATGTGGGGGTACTAGTAATCAAGAAAATAGTAAGAACATCTGATAAAGTGGCCCACAAATTATATGAAAATTATAGAGGTCCATATCAATATTCAAAGTATTTTTTTATAATTAAGAATGCAATTAAAACGTCGAAAGATGGAAAAGTAATGCAAGTAAATTATTATCACTATTTACGACCTTGGAAAACAACACCGAATTTGAACAGCTTCTAAAATTATGCAAAATTATTATTCTGATTTTATTGCTGAAATTTTCGGAAAAAGAACAACAGTAAAAGTTCATTAAAGATATGAAGAACCGAAGAGGACTGGAAAATGAAAAGAACCGATTATTATGAACTGTCTGCTCCAGATTTGAGACTGTACTCCAGACCGTAAGTCATAGCTCTAAGTTATACAGAAACTCAAGAACATTATTCCGCACTCAGCTTCACTGAAACTGATGGGAAAAAAAGGTCAACATAATTTTTCTAGTGAAAGAAAATATGAACCTATGCTAATCTTGGAACATATTAAGAATGAAAACTAGTTCGAAATAACCATGGAAAAAAACTGAATAATGACACAGATAGTAAATATAGAACAAAAACTTAAGTTTTTCTAATTTTCTTAAGAACACTCAGATTTAACAATAAAATCATATTCGTTAAATTTCACATTATATTTTGCAATTAGACCGAAATATTTTATTTCTGCCGTTGCAGAATTTCTGGATCTTTGTGACGAACTGTCAGTTAGCAATATATCTTCACTATAATTTGAAAAATGATCCAAGACACTGGAAATTGTACTTGTGGAAAAAACCTTACAATATTCCGCTTCTCACAGAACAACGAAGGTAACGAGCAGCCCACAGATATGAAGCATTTCATCTTCAAAACTTCCATCCAGGCAGATTAAAACCAGAAATAAAGCTAAGAAGATGCTGGGGTAAATTACATTATATATAGGTAAGTAAAGGTTATGTGTTTTGTAGTACAATATGTTTTTATAGATAAAATGTTCATGTTCTCGAATTTTTAATATTTTTCTTAGGGGGGAGTTGTACCAGTTTGAAATTATTGTTTATAAAAAATCAAGAATGCAAGACAATAAGGCTGAGATATTAAAAAGTTTATTAAATATAGTGAGATTTAGTTGAAAATGATTTTTTAAATGTTCATCTGGTTTTTATAAAATTTTAGGTATTGATATTTTAACGTTTTATTGTGTGATATAATAGTTTTGAGTATTGTGTGTTAACCTTTTTAGAATTTTCCTCCAGACAATTGGTCGATAATTTTGAATGAATTTAATTGTTTGGTTTAAACCATAATATTTTTGGAGATACTTTCTTTAATAGTTTGAAGTAATTGTAGACATTTAAACTTCATTATAAAAATCCCATTACTGTGGAGTAGAGAATTGTCATCTGTTCGGAGTGATTTTCTTTAGAAAAAATTTAAACCATATGAAACAAGTAGTTCGATTGAATGGCTTCCATCAAGAATTTGAAATAAATAGATCACATATTGATGATGGTTTTTGACGATCGATGCATAAATGTGTTAACAGGATTTTTGACGCTTACGATATTTGGGACAGCACCTGGAGGATCTAAAATTTAAGTATCATATATGTTAATTATGAAGCTATTAATTTATTTGATAATAGTAATTTACATTAATTTAATTAATATATATTTATGCTTGTTTTGTATAAATAACATAATAATAATAATCTAATAATTATAATAATAATAATTAATAATAATAAATAAATAATATAATAATAAAATAATAATAATCAATAATATAAATAAATAAATAATAATAATAATTCTAATAATAAATAATATTAGATAATAATAATAATATACATATATAATAATATATAATAATAATAATAATAATATAATAATAATACTAATATATAATAATAATAATAAATCAGTATATATGCTTGTAAAAATAAAGAAGTGAAATTGTAATACTGTTTTTGATCTGCCGCTCAAGAAGGAGTTTATCGAACTAATCGGAACTTAATAGAAAATTGTCTGTTTTTTCGTGCAAGCTTTTTTGAAGATCGATTTTTAGTAATTGTGGGTTTTTTGGATTCGCCAAGAACGACACACACATATATATATATATTATAATATATTTGTGTGAATATGTATATAAGTGATATTATATATATATATATATATATATACTTATAGTATATTTATATATAATGATATATTAATATACTATATAATATATATGATAATATAATCATATATATATATATGCATAGATATATATATGATGCCTTGGGATCTGGTGTATGTTGAGCACCTTCTTCAGTTCTTGAACAATACTTTCCAATATTATTTTAATTTTTTTTTAATTAAATATCATTGTTTATTTATTTTGTATTTTTATTTTATTTGTATTCATTTTTATTATTATTATTATTATTATTATTATTATTATTATTATATATTATTATTATTATTATTATATATAATTATTATTAGTATTATTAGTTATTATTATATTATTAATATTATTAATATATTATTATTATCATTATTAATCATTATTCATCATTATTATTATCGATTTTATTTATTATTATTGATTATTATTATTATTATTATTATTATATTATTATTATTATTATTATTATATTATTATTATTATTATATTATTATTGTTATTGTTTTGTTATTGGTTATTGTTATTGTTATTAATTATTATATTATTATTATTTTATTAATTTTTTTTTTTATATTATATTATATATTAATTATTTTATTATTAATATTATTATTTATTATTATTAAATTGTTATTATTTATTATTATTAATTATTATTATTATTATTGCTTTATTAAGATTGAAATTAAAAGTTGTAAGTTGAATATATTTCGATTTAAATAAACTCTGGCTTATTGTTATGGATTCGATGGTCCTGCATCCGCTATCCGCAATAAAGTCAATCAGTATCCAGGATGCAGAATTGCGGTTACAGTTATTAAAATTGACGCGAGCTTTGCGGATGTGATAACGGTCGACCATAATTGTAGTGGCAGTTTGGAATCTCGTCGGACCTTTGAAGTTTCTTCCTTAATAGGGGTAATTGGCCGTGTGTAGTACTTTGTAATAAATTAATATATAGTTATATATATTATATTATCTATATTATATATATATATGTATTATATATAATATATAATATATTATTATATATATTTATATATATATATAATTAAAGGTAATACACAGGGCACAGCCTATTCAGGGAGGAAGAAATTTCAATAGGGTCAGGACGAGAATTGAACTATATTAAAGCATCCATCAGATGAACTATGCAACGAAGACAGGCTGATGCATATCTCTATAAGTAAAAGATAGATGTGCTAGTTTACATAACACGTTAATCGTAGTTTGTAGGATTCGTGATCAAGTACTTTGTAATTCTAAAATGTAGGGAAAACTTTCATATATATAGTAATACTATATATAATATATATAATATAGTATATATATTTATTGATTAAGTTATATATATATATAATAGTTATATTATAGTTATATTATTAATAGTCTATATATATATATATATTTATATATAATATAGTAATATATATTATTATTTATATATATAATATAATATATATATATATATATATATATATATATATATATTATTTATATATATATATATATATATATATAGTAGTATATATATATTATTATATATATATATATCTATCTATACATATATATATATTATATTATATAAATAATAATATTATATATAATATAGTTATATATATCTATAGTAATTAGTTTTATATAAGGTAGTATAGATATATATATGTATTATATATAAATATATAGTAAATATAGAGTTCTACTGATATATTAGTAATATATATATATAGGGATTTATATATATATATATAGTAATAATAATATAGTAGGGTAAATAGTATATATATATATAGTATAGTATTTTGTGTATATATATTATATAGTATGTTAAGTATATATATATAATAGTATATATATATAAAATGGAATGATACACAAAAATAAATATTATTTTCCATCTTTCATAAAATTTTGTTTAATTTTGAAAAATAATATTTTTATTTTATTGTTTATTATTGTTTGTGATTTTGAATTCATATAGGTGGGGCACTAAATATCTTCTAAGTGTTAGGGCCGTAAGGTCTTAATGCCGACCCTGGAATAATAAGAACTAGACTTTTTGTAGAAGGCATAACATATAATGGGTAATTTTATGTTAATTTTACTTAAAATGGCTAAAGTCTAGGGTATGAGTGTGGCCGATACAGTGCGGTGCGGTGCGGTGCGGTTGCGGTGTGCAAAATTCCGTACTGTTGTACACAAAACCAGTGACCCGATGCGGTGCGATTTTTAAAATATAGAGGTGCGGTGCGGAGTGGTGCGAGGTGGGGTGCGGTGCGGAGAGCGGTGCTGACAGTGAAATTAGAGTGAGATACTGGGCGCAAAACTGAACTTTTGTGCGGTGCGGTCGGTGCGATGCGGTGGGTGGTGCGGTGTGGTGGGCGAGTGGTGCGCTTCCTGGTGCGGTGGCTAAAATTTCCGATGCTCGGCCAACCCTAGTCCAGGATGATAAATTAGCCAGAATTTACAACAACTTATAACATTAATTATACATATATATTATAATCAATAATCAATGCTCAAATTTAGGATTAAACTCTTGCAAATTAAACATATTAAGGCACAAACTATATAAAGATGTTTTACTAATACAATAATTCTTCTACTATAAATATTATATAAATGTGTAGATTATGTTAAATGAATATCCGTAATTTAACAGAATGACATATATGAACTCTATATATATAGTATATATAGTATATATATATTATATAAGTATATATATATATAGTATATAGGTATAAATTATTCAAACTACTATATATAATTTAATATTATATATATATTATATCAATAATATATAAGTATTTATATATATATATATCTATTATAATATATATATATATATTATATTATATATATATATTATATATTATATATTATATATATATAATATTAATATATTATATATATATTATATCTATATATATATTATTATATATATATATTAATAATATATATTATAATATATAATATATAGTATTATGTTATTATATATATTATATATATATATTATATAAGTTATATATAATTATTAGTAAGAAATCCATAACTCGACAATATGTTATAGTATATCACTCTTATAGTTTGGGTAATATCTTGATAGTATATTATATTATATATATTAGGTATTTATTTTCTTAACCCATATCCCGCATACCTGCAGGTTGGTGTCAGCTGCAGATAATTTCAAAAAGCATCTGTAGCCATTCATGGGAAGAGATGATACAGTGATAGAAGAGGTTCCCTGCGTACCGTGTACAATAAAGACCGAAAAAGGGGAAAATTCTTTGTTCTTATGGCCACTGTTTACATATTGTCAGTAGCATTTATGGCGGAAAGTAATTGAAGTGTGATTTAGTTCCTCTTAGAATTTAAAAGTCTGTTTTCAGATTTTAAATTTTTCAAATGAATAATCCACAATTTTGTTGCTCCGCCGGCTATCTGTTTTATCTATTAAATATGCTATTAATATTAAACTTGCCATTTTTGTCCCACATTTTTTCGCCCTTGTGTGTGGTGACTAACATAAATGTAAACAACAATGAGGAAAAAGTATACGCAATAAGTTTAATTTAGAGCTTCACGACTAAATTAAAATTTATAATAATTTAAGATATTATTATTTATATCTATATACTACTATGAGTAAAAGTTTTCCACATTTTTGTGGGGTGATTAAACAGAAACTTAAAAAACAATAAATAGGTAAGACTGAACGCCTACGTTCTGGCGCAGCGTAGCGACGTTCCTTGTTTCATTTAACTTATATATTTTATTTTATGTAAAGAATAAAATTTAATATTTTAATTAAAATTTTAATTTAACTTTTAATTTTAATTAAATTTCGAATTTTTATATCTTACAATTGGTTTTAAATTTTTTTCATTGGTTCCCCACAATGGTTTGTTTCTGAAAGTTCGCTCTCTTCAAATCTATCCTAAAACTCATTCTTTATACAATTCCTCTTCTTTTCTTAGAGCTGAAAATTTTGAAGCTTTCTTTAATAGCTTTATTGTAACTTTGCA